>JAXGGA010009158.1:0-52807 GCA_038373865.1 Uloborus plumipes | reverse complement strand
CTTCCAAAATTATTTCATCAGCTCTAGAAGTCGCACTTGATTTAGAGCAAAGTTGCAATTAAAATTACAAAACTGTTGTCATTACTAACGCCACTTGGAAGAGTGCAAGAGGTCACTGGGCTCTTTGAGAAGGGTCATTCCATTTTAAATCAACAAATGGGGTGCGCATCACCATTTTTGATTTTGATGAAAATTTGCATGTGTATTCCTTTTACTTCCCAGAGCTCAAAATAGTGTTCATTTTATTTTTAAAAAATTTACCCTTTGATATATAGGCCATTTTTGTTGTTGGCAACAGCGAAAATCGGGTGTTTTGATGCTTTGTCTTGTGAACTACAACTTTTTTTCTATCAAAGATTTTGAGCTCAAATATAGCTCATTGGAAAGCTAAGAAAAAGATCTTTTTATATATGCTATCAATAAATTTCAGATTTTAAAAAAATGTTTACTTTTTCAAGGTCAAAGTTTACGACGAAAATGACATTTTTTACTACTTTCGAAAATTAAAAAACCCATGAAGGGTTCAAAGTAACAAGCCGATTTTTTCATCATATATTCATAGTCATGGTTACTTACTGTATAAAAAAAAATTGGCTTGTTACTCCCCCCCCTTTATGAGATATGCTCCCCCAAAGTTACAAATTTTTTAAAAAATCCAATTTTCAACGCTAAAAAAAATGCATGTGGGGGGCAAGATAAAATTTTTTTCATTTGTGGTATTTTAAGTACTTTTTACCAGCTTTCTAATAAAACAAAAGTTGCTCTGTTATTCAAAGGCGTTTGGCAGATATAAGGGACTGAACTTTCAAAAAATCGCACAAAAACAACACGATTATTTTCGTTTTTTTAAATCTTTTTTTTTACTTAAATGTAATTATGTACCTTATTCTTTGCCTTAAATGCTAAAAAAAGACTAAGAAGAGCAATGAAGAAACATATTTAAAGTTTAATGAGATAATTTAATATTTTTAACACCTGGGAATGTAGAATACCACGAAACTTGTCTGATTTTTAAACATCTGATTGCTACCTACAACAGGACTGAGCATTTCTCAACCTGTCCAGGTTTGTTCATACCATGTGGTCATCCTTGTTCTGGCTTGCTCTCACATGTGTATCTTAGTTGTCTTTCAAATTCTGAAAGAAGTAGGTTGTTGAGCTAGTGTTTCTGCTGTAAAATCTTGTGAAGCTGATGTGATTTCTTTTCATTTCAAGTTCATTCATATTCCCAGAATGTTTTGTTAAAGGTAAAAGAAGAAATTCTTTAGAATCCTTAAATATAAATTTAAATTTGTCTTTCTACATGTAAACTGTGAATAAGTTATGGATAACCCTAAATGCTCCATAGGAGTTTTTGAGAATGATGATTGTAATATTTTAAGTTACAGTAGGCAGTCTACTGTAAATAGTATTTCTGAGTACAGTGATGATGATAAAACTTTACTGCACCTGAGAACTAGGTGTAAAACTATTGAAACTGTTTGTACCTACCAGCAAGAAGTTCCATAAAGGTGGCAAAATTTGGCAAGAAATTTTTTTGCATGGTAGGTACAAACAGTTTCAATAGTTTTACACCCAGTACTCAGGTGCAGTGAAGTTTTATCATCATCACTGTACTCAGAAATACTATTTACAATAGACTGCCTACAAGAACTAAAATATTACAATCATCATTCTCAAAAACTCCTATGGAGCATTTACGGTTATCCATAACTTATTCACAGTTTACATGTAGAAAGACAAATTTAAATTTATATTTAAGGATTCTAAAGAATTTCTTCTTTTACCTTTAACAAAACATTCTGTTAATATGAATGAACTTGAAATGAAAAGAAATCACATCAGCTTCACAAGATTTTACAGCAGAAACACTAGCTCAACAACCTACTTCTTTCAGAATTTGAAAGACAACTAAGATACACATGTCAGAACAAGCCAGAACAAGGATGACCATATGGTATGAACAAACCTGGACAAGTTGAGAAATGCTGTTAATTAAAAAAAAAAAAAAACATTTTTGTATAAAAAAAGTTGCGTCACCTGTTATGGACTTCGTTCAAAACCCATTCCTCATCGTTACACTTTTATTAGTTTTACATGGTGGGTTTGTTTGTATGCATGTATGTATGTATGTAACTCTAAATAAAAGCTAAAATTCACAATCTTTAAAGTAATATATTTAATACTATTATTAATACTAAAGGCTAAACTACATTACATGTTGATGTATTATGAGTGCATGTAAACTTAGCGGATATTCAATAGTTTTGAAAATCAGAGGGAAATTAGTTAAGAGTGGTAGTTTTTATATTTGTAAAAAGAAAAACTTTCTAAAAGCGTATTTTTTAGTTTTTTAAACTATAATTAAATTATTTTGATAACCAAAACTTGGTTGACTTTAAACTTCACTTTCAAGGAATAACCGTAATTGAATCGGCAATCCCAAGAAGGGAATAAGGACCAAAATAAATGAATCCTACAACTTCTTTCAGATACATGAAAATTCTAGATCGACGCAAATCGCGTTTTCACATTGCTACAATACACTTTGCTGAGTTCTCAAATTCCTGTAAAAATTTGGAAGATATTGAATGAAATCTCTGAAAATATGAAGAAGTATTTCCGGGGTTATAGGCCGTGGTCGATGAGAAACATAAATCTCAAAACGATTATAGGATTTATTTCCTTTTTAAACCAGTCGGTTCAATTATACCCTGTGCAACGAGAGCTGGCGGCTCAAAGTAAAATTAGCTTCCCACTCTGCGCACTTTTCCTCTGGTGGTTGTCATAGCTACGGAGCTATGGAATTTTTCCCCCTCTTAACTTTTGCAACAATGGTTAAATGCAAACGGTTAACATTGCTTTGTGCGTAAACTATTATTCTATTGAAAAATCAACGTTAGTAAAGCACAACTTTTTCTTAGAAATTTTTGCTTTATTGATGTATGAATAGATTTGTTAGAAAACGTTGAGAAATAACTCAGACATGAGGATGTAAATAAAAGCGCAAGCCTAATTCGATAAACAAAAAATAAATGAAATGCCTCAACAGCAGTGCATAAAAAAAGAGTGGAGCTGTTTTATTTCTTACGGTTTCCGCAGAGAAGACGCAAAATTTCTAAACTTGATACGTCCATTTTAAAGTCCGAGTAAAGTGAACTCCACCAAAAATAATAAATTGCCTAAAAAATTAGATGTTGTTTATTTCAAGAAGATTTTGCGAGTAAAAATAAAGAAAAGCAATTTCAGTTATTGCTGTTATAATGAAAAGCTAATTTGCAAAATCAAACATTTCTATTTCTTACGAAACTCCTCCATTTAGCTGTTTTTGAATCTTAAGGGACCTGTATTTTCCGCTGTATTCAGCTGCGTCTGAATCTTACGTAATTTTCGAGTTATGTAAGAAATCTTTATTCAAACACATGTCCATATTTTGCAGAAATGGATCATCTCCTTTTCCATAAAACAATCAAACTTACTCCAAAGATTAAAAAGTCATTTCAAATGAAATCTTCAAAGAAATGGGGAAAAAAAAAAAAAAGCTTTTTAGAAAAGGTCCTCCATCAAGAGTCAGATAATTATACATTTATTACAAAGAGATTTTGCGCTTTTTATCAGATATCTTTTCCTACACTAAAAAATGAACGTCGTTTTTACAGTTCAATACAACTAATTTTACAGATATAAACTATAAAATTCATACTTTTACAGTACTGAACTGTAAAATTACTAATTTTACAGTAATAAACTATAAAATTGCTAATTTTACAGTTTCTCACAGTGCATTTTACAGTTTTAAACTGGAAGCTCTGCTGTCAGTGTAAAGGGCTGGTTTCCTAGAATCGTCGCCAACGCCGGGCGCGACGCACGCTGGAATCAGAACCAGTTTGATTGGAGCGTGGCGTGAAGCGACGTCAATCTGCGGTTCAGGCGCATGCGCAGAAGGCGGCGGCGTCTGTCGCCTCGCCAGAGATCGACGATTTCACTCCTAGGAAACCGGGCCTTAAGGGCCCTGCTCCACATCAGCGTAAAACGCGACCGAAAACTAAGGCAGAAACCGAAAATCCGGGTACTTTCCATAGGAACACTATTTGCTCCATTTTACGCTTCTGCTTTACGTCAATGTGGAGCAGGGCCCTTACACTGCTGTTTTTACAGTATAATAATACAGCTAAATTTTACGGCAATTAACTGTAGAATGTCTAACATTGACAGTAAGAAACTGTAAAATTGCTAGTTTTACAGTTTATTACTGTGCATTTTACAGATTCTAATTGGAACCTCGTCTGCCAGTATTATACTGTAAAAACAGCAGTTCCTTTTTTGCAGTGTAGCCTCCACAAGCGCAGTTAACACACTGAAAACCGGAAATACACCTCAACAATTTAGCCAAGCATATTTTGTTTTTGTTTTTTTTTCAGAAGAAATTTATCATTATCCAAAATTGATGTATGGTGAGTGGAGAAGCAACTAAAATTTTTAAGATAGTACATTTGAATGACTTGTTATTCTTTTTCTTTTGAAAATAGGTAATACATTTTAATAAATCAAAATGGTACACATCTCCTATTTTCTCCACTATGTTCCATTTCTACCATAGCAAGTTAGCTGTTTAGGGAAATATCACTGTCATGGTCTTCAATATTTTCATGCATTTTACTCCTCCAAAACGAATTTGACTCGTTTAAAAAAGTCAAAGAGTATTTTTAAGCTATGAAAAAAAAAAAAATAAATAAATAACTAGCTATACTCCGTTTTCTATATTCTCTTTGATATCTGTCATTATTTATTTGTTCCCAACTATTCCCTATGAGGGCATTTACGCTATAAAATCACTGCTATAGAGACTACATCACCATTGATGGTATGTTTTTGGCATCAACAATCAGTGACATAGCCATGAAAAAAATCGTTGGGGGGGGGGGGGGGGAGGGGGCATGATTCATTTTAGTTACTTTTTATGATCAAAAAAGGAAAATTCTGGGCCGAGACGGGTATATTCCCAGGCCCGTTCTTTCAAAAATTTCCCGGTGGGGTGGGGCCAAGGTTCTGTATTCAATACAATTTACAGGGGGGAAAACAAATACGTACGCAAATTTATAATTCCATCATGTTTCTAAAATCCAACGGGTTCAACTGACCCTAAATGACGAGCCTGTATGTTCCTAAATTCCCCTCACCCTTCTGTAGATACGACCCTGTCAACAATTGTTTTCTGTATAATAATAATCTGTCTGTAATCTGACTGCATAAATAATAATGTTTAAAAAAGAACAATCATGGAACACTTATTTTTCTAGACAATTCAATCAATTTAAAGTATAAACTAATAATTTTTCACATAGGAAGTGAGAATTAAATTAAACCATCTGAAAGACATTACGTTTCATTGGTCTGCGTACTGAACACCTGCACGAAAGCTGTTTTGATTTTACTTTCAGCATAATTCAGCAGAATTGTTGCAGTTCTAACGTCGGACAAGAATTCACACAATAGCGCTCACGAATTGAATCATGGAAAAAATGTTTAAAGGTTAAAAACCTTAACAAATGTAGTCCAGCAACTTAACCACTCGCAGTTGCAGTTACATTTGATTTCATCAGTAATCATCATTTTCCTCTGCTGAAGCAGACGACTTTTTAATTCCGTGTTTCAAAAATAATTTACATGCTGGACGTTACATAAACACAACGGAAAACTGGTTTGGGATCTCTGCGGTTAGAATTTTTCCACTGAAATGAGTGTTGTTTCATTGAAGCAATCATGATTTCTAAAAAAATAGAACGTTTTGTGTATCATGTTTTTAAACTGTAAGCTTATCAGGAAAAAATGTTTTAATGTTACAATGAAAGAAAAAAATTTAATATTTATTAGTTAAGTGCTAATATTTCTCAATGTCATTTCAGTGAGACTTTTTGAACTAAATTACTTCTGAAATCTCTTCATGGATTTTTTTTTTCTTTAATTTATCGAAATCGATATAATATGTTTGTGGTTGATAGGAGAATTTGGAACAAAAATATGCCCAACTCCGAAGTGGCCAACATTTTTTAAAAATGCATAAAATCCTTCCTGTGCTCTTATATGCAGTGCCGTTAAAAGACGCAAAAATACGCATACAATCCGGGCTCTACTGATTACCTTTTTTTTATGATAATTTTTTAAAAGGTCGTCTAGTTGACCCATTGTGTCTCTCTTTGGGGCAGAGTGAGATAATTAGACAACCTTTTAAACATCTTTTCAAAAAACTTGCATCAAAGCTCCAGAATAAAAACAGGTATAGGTTTAGAGTAAAATATTTGAATTTACGTTTCATCCTCTAGTTTGAGAATACCATTCATTTTCTACTATACAAATAATGCGGAAAAAGTAGTTTGCTTTCTGCACGACTTCCTCAATTCCCACAGACCAATTTAACTAAATTTCAAGTGTTAGTCGATTGTTTCGCGACAAAAACGAGTGAGCATCTGTTTCTCAAAACCCACCAACTTTTCCTCAAACGTCTGATTTTTTCAAAAGCGACTTTTCCTTTTTACGGCTGCTCTGTTGTTACAGATGTCTCCGGTGTTGGCGTTAGTTCAGGCGTCATTAACCCCTTGTGTGCATTTGGCAGCCCTCGTGCTGGATCTATGAAGAAATACAGGATGTTTCACAACTCTTGACAAACACTATCAGGGCCCAACAAGCTAAAACTTAGCCCCAAGGTCCACAATAATTTCGAAGTTTCCCCACCCCGCCCCCTGTTCTGTCATTTTAAGTCAACGCAGAATGATGTTTAATATTCGCAATATGTCATTCCCTTGCTGATCCCTGTGCAATAGCGTTGTTTGCACATGCCTAACACCGCCACTGCTTTTTTGCGTTCAATTCATAACTTTTTATTGCTCTAACAAGCATATTGCCCCTTCCCACACCCGTATATTCAAAGGAAAAAAGTAGGTCGTTTACCAAACAATTGTTTTTTTCAGAGTCTAGTCAGCTTCATTAGTGAGTTTATTTAAGAAAAAAATAAGATAATAAATAAATAAAATACTGTGAACTCTCACTTATGCGCCGGCCCAAGGGACCAATAGAGAGACGTATAAGTGAACAAGCCTATTTAAAGATTAAAACGCTACATAGGTTCTAATGAGAGAATGAATAAGAAAGTTTCTATAGAAAATGGACATAACACTACGGTTTGGCAATTACTGTAACGTAACTACAATCTACAATGATAAAGTCTTCTGTAAGCAATAAAGACGAAGATTGAAAAGGAAAATGAAGAAAAATGCTTATTTTTTAAAGAAAATAAATTACTTTTTTTACATTTTAGGGAAAATTCGGAGCATAAGTGAAATATTTATCTTCAGAGCGACGCATAAACGAACGATACTATCATTATTTTGCTATGGAATGTGCTGGGACCATTCAAAATCGTCGTATAAGTGAAAAAAACGCATAAATGAGGCGGCGTATAAGTGAAAGTTCACTGTACTAGTAACTATACTTAACTTCATGCTTGTATAAAACCCACTAAAGAAGAGAAATACTAAATATCTGCTCCACCTGGTCTGCCGAGGACCAGAGGCGGGCCTGTACCACCTGAAGAAGAGGGGGTCGCACCCACAGGAGCAGGTTCTACGAGCTGAGCAGTAGGGTGGGGCGAAAAATAAAAATTTTTTCAGATCAACTTCTAATAGTTGCCAAAAGTTGTCTTTGGTGATAGTTAGCTTTTGTGCAAAATTTGAGAAAAATCGGTTAATATCTTCAGGGGGCGCTGCGATCGCAAAATTTTATCAAAGCTTTTATCGGGATTTTATGGTTAAAATATGAAAAACAATGCCGTTAGCTAATCTCATTGCATTTTTTTACTCCTAAGATATATTCAAGCATTCAAAGCATACGAAATAACTCACAAAAAATTAATTTATATGATATATTTATATTTCAAGCATTTAAAAAGAAACAAAAACGTGAAAAAAAGTGATTTTTTTAAAATATAAATATATCATATAAAATAATGTTTGTGAGTCATTTCATATGCTTTTAATGCATGAAAACATCTTTTGAGTAAAAAAACGCAAAGAGACTAGCTAAAGGCATTCTTGTTGATATTTTAACCATAAAATCCATAACAAAGCTATGGTAAAACTTTGCGATCGCAGCGCCCCCTGAAGATATTTACCGATTTTTCTCACATTTTGCACAAAAGCTATCACCAAAGACAACTTTTGGCAACTATAAGAAGTTGATCTGAAAAACTTTTTATTTTTCGACCCACCCTACTAAGCAGCTCTGGGTCCGCCATCTTGTACGGCACGACGAAAGCGTGGGCACTACGCTAGCAGAGCGGGGGCTAGTTGGTGAGCAACGTTGGCTGACTGCCAATTTTAAAAAGGGACTACACGGCGTCTGAGGTCCAAAAAGAAAACTTGTAACAATTTGTCACTGCTCAAAAAAAAAAAAAAAAAAAAAAAAAAAAAAAAAAAAAAAAAAAAAAAAAAAATAATATTTGTTTCGCAGTTTACACTGCTGTTCAGATTTTGAGAAAACATGCAAAGTTAGGTCGTTGTTTAAAAAAGCAGAAAATACTTTTTCTGTAAAAAAAAAAAAACTTTTTTCCCCTTGATGTCAAATGTAAAACAGAATTTTCTTTAAAAATATGTAATTTTTCAGGAGACAAAGGAAAAGCGCGATATGTCTAAAAGAGCTATGCAACACGTTGTTACTGTATTTCTATTCAAAATAAAATCAAAATTACACATCGAGATCCCGTTCTCTGTCCGACTCATTTAAGAAGCAACTCAAGCGGAAAGCACAAGAATTTAAAATAAAGTAGAAGCCGCATACAGCTTTCTAGCTTCGTAAAAACAAATCTAATAAAGTTTCTCCAACACATTTGTTTATAATTTTCTCTCGGACGCAAAAATTGCTTAGATTAGTTTTCGACAAAATAAAACAACAGTAGCAACAATAATAACAAACCGGTCTCTTTGATATCGTGCCGTTGACTAGTAGGGGATAAATTGCAATTTTTGACGGACATTGAACCGGCTGAAATCCGCTCATGTCCCTTTGTTGTCGGCTTTAAAGTTCCTTCCCAATTTCCGGCTTAGATCTTTGGTGGTTTTCTTGTCGGCTGTTCTTGACTGAAAGTTTTTACATTTATTGATTAATCCAGAGGTTCCCAAAGTTCAAACCACCCCAGAAAGTTTTTTTCCTTATAAAATTTATTTCCACTGGAAAAAAAAATCAGTACTTGGTTAAAATTTTTAAAAAATCGCCAATATTAATAAAGTTCTTAACATGCAAGATGCATCTGTAATTTAAACAAATTCTACCTCTTGTAGCGACCATTCGTATAAAGACCTTTTTCAGTGGAAAGGAGGTGGTCGTTATATCGAGCGATGACTGTATTCACTTATTTGATATTTATCAGGTTCATCCTTTCCCACTACCAATCAATGTTACACAAATTCGTAAGTTATTTTAATTTTACACGATAGGATTGAAACACGAGCTTAGCGCGTCAAAGCAAACGCTTCGATCACTGGACCGGTTACGGCACATCTTGTTTACGTTCTTTAGACTTCAAGAGCTCTGCGCCGATGAAAGCGGAAGTGTCTTCAATTTAACCGGGCTGAATTTAACCTGGCAACTGAAAACAAAGTGAAAATTATGACAGAGGAAATAAGTAGAGAAATAGTCTTTAAACATAAAAATGTCCTTTTTAACAAGTGCCATGGTCTAATTGAACTAGAAGATTTGCATACCAATTTTTAGATTATTTTACCTTAAAAACGCCATATTACTGGTGCAAGTCGGCGCCTCTGTGTATATTTGTACAATTCCGCTAACAAAACCAAAAGGAGCAAGACGATTAAAAAGGTTGTAAAAGGGGGCCGTAAAATCTCCATATATTATTTCTCTAAGCCGAATCCTATACCCGGTCGAAACTCGCTCATTTCTATATCGAATTGCATGAAAATTTATGATTTTTAAGCTTATCCCGCGGGCTATTGACGAAACTTAGACCCACCCTCTAAAAAGTGTCGGTCCGTTTTTTATTCGAACTTCAAGTTTTGGGCACAAAATTGACTCTGTCTAGCGAAATAATTGTCGTATCGTCTCCATTTTGATTTCATTCGAAAGATTAAAAAAAAATGCGTTCTTTAGAACGTTTCTCCGCTAGCGCCGCATAACGAGAATCTCGAAAATCCACGTTTAAGCGACTTATAAGCGATTGAAGTTTGAAAAAGTTAAATTTTTTGCTAACTGTTATAATCGTTACCATTGTTGTTCAAATCAATTTTAAATGCGACATTTCAAGCCAAGGCTTAACTCGGTAAACCTTAATTGTAACTTTCATTGTTTCAAAATACTATGGTAGTTTTGCGATAACGTTAGTATTTAGTTTAGTAGTAGCCTTGGGTATTTGATTTTTATATCTTGGGCATTTGATTTGATTAGCCAAGGCTTCACTAGATAGCGTTTTATACAGGCTGCTTCATTACTCAAAACATCAATGGTAAAGATTTGCCAGCTAGAGAGCGCTGAATGAGGACCACCCAAATGTTTGTTTACATTTATTAGCATGTTGTTTCTGCTGTAGAAAGTGATGTTTATCCTATCTTTAAGGGTTAAAAAATATTGATATAGTTAACTGAAGTGGAGTACAGAGTGAATTGATGCCGAAGGCCTTATTAGTACTGCTTTTTAGGGGAAATAAATTCACTTTTCAGGTAAAGTTGGTCGCAACTCATGATTCAGTCATACGACATTCATTCATTGTTTACTTTCTTCGAATTAGCAACATATAGCAATGGCGTTCAATTTTGACATCTCTGCATTAATAAAATATACGCTTATATTCGCAGCCGATAAATAAAAATGTAGCAATGAAATAATATTGTTCTATTTACTATTTTGTTTCATTATTGTTGCTCACACGATCTTAATTGCTACGCAAAAGCTCAGATGTTCATTTTGATAGCGTTGACCCATCAGAGCGATAAATGGCAAGGCCGTAGCCAGGATTTTTTTTCGGGGGGGGGGGGAGGGGTTCGAAGTGAAGAAAGTTTGTTTGAAAAAAAAAATAAACAAGAGGTTGCAAGTCTTATGACGCAATGGGAGCAAAGCCTGCTTGTACGGGGGGGGGGGGGGGCAAGGGGGGGGGGGCAAGGGGGCACCTGCTCCCCTTCACTTCCGAAAGTAAAGGGGCCCTGCCCTTCACTTTTTAGAGCGAAAAATTAACGGTCGGTTTTTTACTGGGTGTATTGATTTATTTCATGAAAAATAAAAACTGAAAATACCACAAAAATGTTTTTTTTCTCATCTTATTTCACAAGAAAGGAACTTTGAATTGCAAAGGGGACATCTACAGTAAAATCCATCCTGCTTTTCAGACTGTATTAAAGTTTTAGAGGTCATTTGTTAAAATCCAATAATATAGCCAAATTTTACAAAAAAAAAAAAAAAAAAAAGCTTTAGGGTTCCGCCCTAAGCTCCTCACAAACTTCTTTTGATCCCCCAATTTCTTGGTGCACCAGCCGCCTATGATTGGGAGTATGTTGGACTAACAGGAAGGAGAGCGAAGCTGAGGTAATGGACAACACGTTAATCAATAGGCTTTTGGGAAGAATGAAAGGAGTCTTTCTCCTCTCCTGCATTATTTTTCAAATAAATATATCAGAATTTATGACGTCATCATGTTTGAAAAATTGAAGGAAAGATAATTAAAGAATTTCAAAGCTTTGTTCTTTTTTTTTTTTTTTGAAAGTTTAATCTGCGAAAAACAAAGCACACAACTACGTTTCATATTTCTTTAAAAAAAATCAGGAAAATTTATTTTTAAGTCGGCCGTTTTTTCCAGTCACAACAAACAGGGGAGTGATTAACAGTGACGTTAGCGGTTTTTTTTTTTTTTTTTTTTTTGACAACTGCGTTTCGTATTACTCTACGGCGTTGTAAAAAGTTGCCAGCAGCAACAAATGTAAATTACACTGGTTTTGTGTACCCTTTTATCCGCATTAAATTTTATGATGGAAATTTCCATCATCAAGCAAAGAAGGGTTAAGCCAAAAGGATGATCCAATATATAATTTGGTATGGTTTCATGCAAGTTTTATATGTACATCCAAAAAAATTTTCATCAAAATCTGAGGGGGTCGAGTGGGGATTTTCTCGAAATTTGGGACCCATAACATGGAATGACCCATAGTTCTGCTCACTATTTCGCCAAAGGAGTTTTTTTCTATCTTTTCAACTTAAACCTTAAATTATTCCGTCTCTCCTGCTGGTCTATAATCCTTAACGGGATAACAAAGTTTATGGCACTTGTCGTTGAGATACTTTTATCATGGAAAAAGAGAAGATCCTTTCCTTTACGCCATAAAACAAGTGTGGTCCCCTTTTGGGCTTACTGCGAACAAATTAGCAAAAAATATAAGATTTTTGAAAACTTCTATCTCTTAACACATTGATCACAGTAATAACATATACAGATGTTTAAATCAGTTATAGTTATTATCAATGGAGAGGTGATGAGTTAACGAAAATGCATTCTTTGTTTTCTGGGTGCGAAGTGTTTTGTACTATATTTCCCGACCCCTATAGCACATAGCAATTTATCGTCGCACTCCTTTATGTTCCTTCCTTCGGTCCCACGGATCCCACGCCACCAAGTCGCAGAGAAGTAGGGAACCAGGGGGCAACACCCCAGGAGAGCGAGCTAGAAAAGTAGTCCAGAGTAGAGATGAGTTCGGGCTCACTTTTGAAGGCCCAAGCCCGCCCGAGCCCGAGAATTTTTAATCCGAACCCGCCCGAGCCCGAGTGATATTGTCTTGTTTTGAGCCCGACCCGGCCCGAGCCCGATTGTATCAAACATCAATATATATTTTTAATTTCCACTTGGGATGCACTGCCATATGGTCAGAGAAAAACGTTTTATGACTTCTGTCTCTTAATGGCCTTTCAAGCACCATGGGGGTTTGCGTCATTTGTCCCCACTTTCTACCGACCATTTACACCCCAGCCCAGCAGATCGCTTGCTTTCCGATGTGCGGAAGCTGAGAAACGATGTGTCGGAGTGGGAGATAAGATGATAGATGTCATTTCTCTGAAATTCTTCCTGAACAAAGCAATTCTGCCATTAAGAAAAACTGTTCTCACGCTCTTTAAGTACCTCAATATTTTATTTCGTAAACGTTGTAATTGTATAAAGACTGACTATCTTAATATGAGATCGAGCCCGAGCCCGAAAGCTGCTTGAAGTTAAAGGGCCCGAGTCCGTCTCGGGTTCGGTCTCGGGCTCGGGCCGAGCCCGGCTCATCTCTAGTCCAGAGTATATCCCAGAGCAGGGATAGGAAAGAAATTCTCTGGCGACGGGAGCCAGACACTTTCTGCCCCCTTGCATTTACCATTGATGAGAGGGGCTTGATTTACCAAGAAGTCCATGAGGCTCGGCCTAGAGCTGTAGGGTCCCCACCTTGGGAGGGGGGGAGCAAAATCAAAGACGAAATAGTAAATTATAACAAAGTATGATTTTAATATGGAAATCATGAAGTTGAAAATAAAGTTTATGGTTTCAACTCTACAGTACTTTTTTCACTTTTCAATGGGGCCCATCCAGATGTTCAGGGCCCGATTTAGAAATTTAAGGTCTGCCCTACTGTCCTAAAGTTCCTAAATTGGACACTGATGGTGGAAAACTAAAATTCACGGGCCATTCTAACTTAGCGAGCCCAGGGGCCATGCTCAGGCTGCCCTCCCCTTTCGCAGGGCAAGGCCAAGATAAGAAAATTTTTTTGATAAGAACTAGAACTACTTTGAAGGGCCTATATGCCAGCCCCTCAAACCCATTTGGTCAAACCAATATCCTATCTATTGTGGGGACCTGTATACTACGTATTGTTATGAAAAACATCTATATTCTAGCAAGTACAGAGATTTATATGTGCGAAAAATTTTCGTTGAGTAAAAGGCCCGATTAACTATTGTGCCCCGAGCGAGGAAAATTTTTGATTTTCCCTCCAATAACTGCCTTACCTGTGAACCAGGCTGAACATTATTAATTTTTCCAGGGGGTGGGGGAGGGTATACACTCAATACAAATTACCAAAAAACCTCGCCCCCTAAATGCATTAAATAGGGGGAAATGGGCATGATCGGGAGAAATTTGCTTCTGAACTAATTTCAAAGAAAGTAAAATTAAAACCATAGTCAGACTCCCATGTTCAACTCCTATTGTAATGAATAAATTTCAAAATATTTACTAAAATGAAAAATATTTTTCCCCCCTCGATCATATCTAACAAAGTTTTTTTTTAATCAGAACGTAAGTACAATAACTCCTGCAAATATTAATAGAACAAATTGACATCAACTTTTGAGGTCTATGTCTTTTTTTCTTTGATTTCACGTTGAATGACGTACACATTTTTGATCTGCAATATCCCCTTGAAACTAGTTTGTCTCAAAAATAAAAATAACGTTTTTTAGTTAAGAAAAGTGTGTTCTTTCCAATGACGTAAAGAAAATTGAAATTCAAGATGACCCTTTTGAGATATTGCCCTTTGAAATTGAGACAAAATTGAGAAAAAAGAAATTTGACTGGAATTTCAACTCGCATAATTCAGCAATTATTTGAGCTATCGAGATGCCACTAGCACATCTTTCGGACGAACTATCAGGCTACAAACGAGGAAAGAATTAGCTTTAGAAAGTCATTCTCTCAGCAGATACAAGCTGATAAGGTATGGTCAAAATTTGCCAAAATACGATTTTTTACCAACTTTGGCAGCAAATTTCAAAAAAAAAAAAAAAAAATCAGCGCATGGAGCTTCTGTTACACAAGTAGGCTATTCTACCCTAAACAGAGATCAGAATCACCAAATTTGAGTCTGATAATCGTCTTAGGTCGCGAGCAATAAAAGCACAAACTTGACGATTTGGACATTTTTTTCAAGACACGAAAAAGAGGCCTTTCTAAAATAATTTTTACTGGCTGAACCATAAGGCTTATGGAGCTATAATTTGGTATGGTTTCATGCAAGTCTTATACATACATCCAAAAAAAAATTCATCAAAATTGGAGGGGGTCGAGTGGAGACGCCTCGTACGCTTGACATGGAATGACCCCTATTCAAGTTTATTCAAATGATTTTTTTTATTTTTATTATTCTAATGTTTCTTTATATCATCAAAAACCTCAGACCCGTCACAACTTCGAGGGGGGGGGGGGCGACCTCCGACCATCAAACCTTGAAATTTTCTTTTCTTTTTCTTTTCTTTTCTTTTTTTTTAGTTGAATACATTTTTAAAATTTTTGAGGTTTGAAAATTTCGGGGGGGGGGGGGTGTTCTGACCCCCCCCCCCCCCCCCCCGCTGGCTACGGCCTTGATAAATGGCGAATCTATTCGTAGGGACATTTCCTTTTGATGCCCCAGAATGAATGCCCTGCAATGAAGCGATTGGTGTTCAACGGAAAGACGATTGACAACAAAACATATTAATTTCTTTAGTAACAACGAAATGAGCATATATAATCGCTTAGTACTAAAGAGCAATACAAGTACGAAAAAAATAAACAAAACTACAATATTACGACGACCAAATGTAAATTTTTTTTTTCATTTACACAACATTAAAAGGTAATGTTCTTTTTATGTTAAATTTCACACATTGATAATATTTCGATAATTGGGAATCTGGTGTGGTTGCCAAATTTTTGGCGATAATTACTTTATTTTGTTGCTCTTTAGTTTATGTTTGCGAAGGAAGTATTTCCCTCGCTCATAAATTGGCCACAAAGATTTAACGCCAATAGGGAAAGATAACCAGACTTCCTATCACCGAAATCTTCCCTTTTTTGTTTCTAATTTCACACATACGTTTAATACTTGAAAGTAAAATAATGGGCCAACTGAAAAAAAAGCTGCGAAATAATGTGAGAATTCTTATTAAAAAACTCGCCAAATCAACTTTAAAAGCTCCATTAGCATGTAACATAATAAGTTTAATAAATATATCGAGCCAAAATGCAAAATAAGAGAAAAAAAGCAACCATGAAGACGATGCAAGCTTAAAATTTTAATCTTCGCTTAGGTGGTAAGAAAATACATCGCCAAGTTAAAAAACGTACCTATAACTGAAACGTACACCAAAGATCTCGGTTATTGAAATATTCCCAAAAGCTTTACGGAGAACAAATTCTTGATGTGCTTTTCAAGATATTAGTGCCATAGTCATTCCAAAATGTCCATTAAAATGTAAAAAAATCGCCAAATAAATTAGTTTGACCATCTAAACTCATCAAAAGTTTTGATGGAACTATCGTTCCAAAATCGCCATTTATCGCTCTGCGGTGCCAGTGTCGTTTCATAGTTTAATTATAATTCGAATCAATTAAAATGAAAAATAATTCGCTAACTAATTAAAACAAGCCGTTAAAATGCAGAATAAACTAGCAAATCGAACAAGCTATTAAATGACGTTAAAATATAATAAAATAGAATTGAATGCCAAATTGTAAAATTGTCGCCAACAAATTAAATTTTAATTTTGTCTTTTATTATCTGATTTGTATATAATGTTAGTTACCACAAAATTCGATAGATGTCGCTAGGCGACATCTATCCGTTTTTATCCCAAGGATTTTGATCAAATGAAACAGTCTGTATAAAACGCTATCTAGTGAAGCCTTGGATTAGCAGGGGAGCGAAACTAAGACACCAAATGTAACACATCCAATCGAGGACTGAAATCTTTGAACCTGAATAACTCAATTTTAAGTTTAGAGTTTTTTTTTGTGCGGAATTCCGCACGGGTCACCTAGTTATTTATTAATGTGTCTACTTTTGTCATATGTCTATACTTCTACGCAGCAAAAACGAGCGATGGTTTCTCAGGATGGATTTCTCAGGATTTATGTAATTTCAATGGCAGTTAGTGTCGTATTAGGGTGATTCTACAAAAATGGGCAAATTTGTGTTCCATACTGATTGCTCTTTTTGTTTTTAATTTAATAAAAACTATTTTGGGAATATTTTTATGCGTCTTTTGTTCTGTAATTTTCGTTATCAACAATGTCAATATTTAATTATTATTCATTTATAAAAAAAAGGATATTAGATTGAAATGTCATCCACATGCCCTGTCCCATAGGTGCAATTTTCACAATCAATGGAATATAGCTTTAAAAAAAATAAGTGATTTTTTTCTTAAGAGTTTTTTATTCATAAATATGAATGTGTGCAAGATGTAAATCACAAAAAAAGCAAAATAATATGAAAATAATATCTCTAAAAGTTAATCTAAACTTTGTCCCAGCGATTATCAGTCATCCACATGTCTAAAAAGTATAGATATTTTTCTCTGAAATGTTTTATTTCAAAATCTGGCAACACATCTTAAAATAAAGCATGGAACTTTGTTATTCCTGGATGAGGATTAATTTTGCTGTTCTGCAATTACTTTTTGATAAAAAGCAAGCTAAACTCAAATTTCAAGGCAAGTTTTTTTTATCTTTGTCATTAACATGCCCCACAGAATGCATGTAAAATGTACATGTAAATAAATTTTGATAATGAATAATCCTAAGGCTTACATTTGTGGGTTCTAGTTCGAAGTGAAGCCGAAAAATATTCAGATATAACTTTTTAAGAACACAATTACTTGTGTTTTGTCATTCACATGCCCTTTTTCTATTGTCATTCACATGCACCAATATAAAAACACGTGGATGAATCAAAAGCCAAACTATGACAGTACAATTATTTGAAGTTAAAAATCAACGTAAATAAAGCACAAATAGGGTAGAAAGTACAGCAAATAGCTATTTCAAGGCTACAATGGAGCCCCTTCATCAGTGCAAGAAGCTCAGCAAACAACATGAAAGCTGTAAGAGAACTGAGCGCGAAGCACGTGTGCCCCGGTATTTATAACAAATGGGCGAGTGCGCTTGAACTCACAACAAAGCGGGAAAACACCGACCAATCAGCGATCAGCGAAACGCCAGGAGAGCGAAGAAAAGGGGGGGGGGAAGGCGGCAAAGGAAAGTAGGGGGAAAAAAAGCGCGGGAGAAAACACTAGAAGACGAAATTATAAAAATTGCTTCCAGATGTCAGGGAAAAATGGAACACTGGAAAAATCATTCACCAGAGAATGGGAATTTTTCCAAATATGGTAAGCTTCCCAAAAATCGAGGTCATAAACTGACGAACATTTACAAAGAATTCTAGCCGAAGAAAAATCAAAGCAGTGACCAGAAGTCCAACAATGCTGAGCAATGGAAGAGCGTGCTAGTTCTTTATGTTTTACATAATTTTGATGCTCTTTCAGACGGTGCTTAAGAGGCCGCTTAGTCTGGCCTACATAGCTAAGTCCGCATTTGCAAGAGATGCTATAAATGCCCCAGTTGCTTTGGCAATCAATGGGATGCTTTAAGTTTGTAAACTTGATTTTGTTCACAGGAGAGAAAGAAATATCGAAACCAAACTTTTTCAAAATCTTTGCAACTTGATGACTTGTTTTTGGATAAAAAGGCAAAACAATGGTGTAACCAACCTTAGACTCGGAAACCTTGCTGGAATGAGAGGGCTTTATTAGCCTATTATATATAGAATCAATAATCTTGGGCGAGTCGTGAGCTTTCTTATTTAAAAGCTGTGGCTTTTGATCGGGGTTACTCGCCCAAGATTATTGATTCTATATATAATAGGCTAATAAAGCCCTCTCATTCCAGCAAGGTTTCCGAGTCTAAGGTTGGTTACACCATTGTTTTGCCTTTTTATCCAAAAACAAGTCATCAAGTTGCAAAGATTTTGAAAAAGTTTGGTTTCGATATTTCTTTCTCTCCTGTGAACAAAATCAAGTTTACAAACTTAAAGCATCCCATTGATTGCCAAAGCAACTGGGGCATTTATAGCATCTCTTGCAAATGCGGACTTAGCTATGTAGGCCAGACTAAGCGGCCTCTTAAGCACCGTCTGAAAGAGCATCAAAATTATGTAAAACATAAAGAACTAACACGCTCTTCCATTGCTCAGCATTGTTGGACTTCTGGTCACTGCTTTGATTTTTCTTCGGCTAGAATTCTTTGTAAATGTTCGTCAGTTTATGACCTCGATTTTTGGGAAGCTTACCATATTTGGAAAAATTCCCATTCTCTGGTGAATGATTTTTCCAGTGTTCCATTTTTCCCTGACATCTGGAAGCAATTTTTATAATTTCGTCTTCTAGTGTTTTCTCCCGCGCTTTTTTTCCCCCTACTTTCCTTTGCCGCCTTCCCCCCCCCCCTTTTCTTCGCTCTCCTGGCGTTTCGCTGATCGCTGATTGGTCGGTGTTTTCCCGCTTTGTTGTGAGTTCAAGCGCACTCGCCCATTTGTTATAAATACCGGGGCACACGTGCTTCGCGCTCAGTTCTCTTACAGCTTTCATGTTGTTTGCTGAGCTTCTTGCACTGATGAAGGGGCTCCATTGTAGCCTTGAAATAGCTATTTGCTGTACTTTCTACCCTATTTGTGCTTTATTTACGTTGATTTTTAACTTCAAATATAGTTCAGCACAAAGCCTATTTGATCATTTTTCATGACAGTACAATGTTTAAAAACTATGTCTAACAGTTTACTGGTTAAAAAATTTCATTAATATACCTATTGTATGTGTGTTATTCACATACTTACTGTGTTATATTCAAATACCCATTGTGTCATCCACATGCCCTTTTTATCATTCACATATGCCTTCAAAAAAATAAAACCCCAAAATCCAATAAAATACAAACATTTAAGCTCTGCTGGTATTCTATTTTAATTATGTAACTTATTAAGTACTTTGCTGATTTTTTTCAGATTTTTAATTTTAAATTAATTTTTTGAAATCTACATGTTAGAAATATTCCCGTATTTGTAGAATCACCCATTAAGTTTTTCACAGAAAAATCCGTAATATGTTTCCAAGTAACGACAATAAAATGCAGTTTTTTTTAACTTATAAGCACACACAGGGGGGGGGGAAGCATTTCTAATTTTTCTATCAGAAAGGGGGATAAAGGGTCTAAATCCGACGCATTTTATATAAAAAAAACAACAAAACCCACTCCCACTTATATGCAAATGCATAAATTTCTCAAGAGTGGAATTACTCCCTCCTGACCAATTAAATCATGGGTCTGTGTACATCACACATGCACATGTGTGTATACACAGCCTTCATGATCATGTTGTGTGCTGACCTTTTTGCACTGATGAAGAGGCTCTATTGTAGCCTCGAAATAGCAATTTGCAGTACTTTCTTCATAATTTGTGCTTTATTTACGTTGATTTTTTACTTCCAATCATATTTTAGCACGAAGCTTATTTTGATCTTTTTTCTTTTAAAAAGGTGTTAAGTTTAAAATCGTTTTTTTTTTTTTTTTTTGGAAAAGGATAAGTCGTAACAATTTTTTTCTGAACCTTAAATTCAAACTTAATATCTAAGGAATACTGTGGTTTCACAAAGTGCAAAAAAAATATTTTTTTTTTGTATGTGTTATTTATTTGAAACATTGAAGAATTAGACGGGGAATTTTATTCACAAGGTGTAGAATATGGTTTAAATGTCAAGGTAAAAAATGCAAAAATATCTAGCTGCTTAGCATCCAGAAGCTCAGAATAGTTTCACGTTAAAAAAGGCGTTCTTCGCAACCAGAAACACTTACTAGATACAATATTTTCGCACATAACCTTGAATTAATCACTTATTACATAAACAGCCTCAATTGCATCTACTCGATGTAAATTATGCAGAGTCATTTTACCGCGTTTGTCCGACAAACCGAAGAACATGGAGAATCGGGGCTTGACCGTAAATTTCACTTCCAAAAACAATTCCGCAGCAATCGCTCGTTGAATTTTGATCACTTCCAAAGCATCTCAACTATTAATTAATCTTGACTAAGCGGACTTTAGGCTATCGCATCGTCCCATTACATGAGCATACAATGGATAGGTAATTTTATTAGAGCCTCATTAAGATGGAGAGATTCGGACAGGGGGACGTGACTGGCATTGGGAAATGTGTCAACCAGAGCGTGGAGATATGTTCGATGTGAAACAAAGGATCTCTACAATCTACAATGCCTTCTTGTAGGGTAGGGGGTATCATAGACACAAACAGAGCTTCAGGCCTGGCGGCAGGGGTGCCCATCCCCCCAAGCTTAATGGCGCAAATCCCCCCCCAAAAAATACCCCGATTTTTAATTAAATTTATTTATTAAATATTATTTATTTATTTTTTTATACATTAACTTTTTAAAAGTACTAATTATCCGCAGAATATAATCACTTTTTTTCTCTTCCAGACATTCCAAGCACACCCACCCACACACACACGAAAAAAATGAATAAATAAATAAAATAAAAAAAGAAATAATTTAAATTAAAAATAATAACTAATAAATAATAGAAATAAATAAATTAATTAGTTGAAAATCCCCCCAAAAATTTTGATGGCGCAACTTGCGCCATAACCCCCCCCCGGGGGGCACCCCTGCCTGGCGGTATCACTACATCGGGGTTTATGTTAGCTCCAGTAACCCTGAATTCAAAGTTTTTAATTAATAAAGATTTGTTACACAGTTTTTATTTAATTACTAGCTAAATGGCATGCAAGCAGCTAGTAATGCTTGTAGTAGTTGTAATGCTAGTAGTAGTTGCACGGGCGCTTCGCGCCTTTGAAGTAGTGAAGAAAGTTTGAGCAAACTAAACTGCAGCTCTTTGCAAATTTGTGCAATTTAACGTTCTTCTTCTTTTTTTTTTTTTTTTTTTCAAAATGACTCAAAGTCTGCTTAAACTTATTGTTATATAAGTATACTAAATACTGTAAATATATTAATAAAAAAAAATAAATAAACCGTAAAATACAAGGCATAGCACTTTCGGAGGATTAACATAAGGCTTCATTGCATATATGTTTTAAAAAAAATTACTCGATAAAACGCATTACCATTTAAAATATATCAGCTAGACTTGATTCAATTCCCGAACCAAGAAAACCAATGATCAATTTGACTGACTCTAAACTAAATGAAGATAACATTATCAAACAGCATCGTATGTTCCCACGAGTTATCTCTCATTGCTGCATTCGTCTAACATGCTGAGAACAAGCATTTTCTCATATCGCTTAAATCTTTCGTAATCCAATGATTCCACCGATTTCCTCCAAATAACGCACTAGTTAGTAAGATTGAGCACGCACCGTATAAATAGTTCGTCATCTAAAGAATGGGCTAATCGCCAAAAATGAAATAGGAATGATTTCAATGGAACAATCTACACATTGTTGGCGTTTCCTGTCGTTTTGGATAATAATAACGGGAATTTCTCCTTTTTAAACATGATGAAATTGAATACAAAAGGACAAAATGCGTATTTTTGTCCGAAGTATTTCACTACATACTGTCGTCCCCGCATAATCGGGTAACGGATAAACCAATACCCCGATTATATGAATAAAATATCTCGGATCCGATGCCCGAAGAGGTAATGTTAAAGATCCCCACTTAATCGAATAATATTTCTTGGAACAGACAGTATTCATTTAAGCGGGGCCGACAGTTTTAGTTTTATAAAATATATCCTTTACCAAAAATTTAATTGGAACAATTGGAACCAGGAGTTATTTCAGGGGGGGGGGGGAGTAAAGGCTGCGAGAACAATGCAATTTTATCGGAAAACAGCAAAATACCGCGCCCACTCATATGTAAGTACATTGTTTTCTCTAAGTCAGGGGTGGGGGGAGGGCAATTGACGGGCCTGATTGAAACATTTCTAACTTATATTTTATTTATTTTTGAGCAATTATGTTTGCTAAATAACTGCACTTTGCCTATCAATTTCTCCTTTGAAAATCTGCGCTACTGAATACAAAACGTATGTTTTCGTCCAAAGTATTATTTCACTATCAGTTTCATAAAATAGATCGCTTACTGAAAGTTTAAATGGAACATTTTTGTGATTTGATTTAATTTATTTTTAGAGCAATCCAGATTGCTAATCAACTGCATTTTATCGTGGCTTTGCTTTTCTCGTTCTATTTTCTTCGTGATCGGTAGATAGTGAGTCAGGTGACCCTCCTTTTTTTTTTTCAAAAATACGCCATCCCTTTGTACATATTCAACAATGTTAAATTTAACAAATGAAGGGATGACGTATGTGAAAATTTACAAAACAACTCACATGGGTAAACATTCAATTTGGTACATACACAAGAAAAATAATTTTGGTTAATAATAAATTAAAATAAAAATATAAGTAAAATATTTACATAAAAGCAATGGAAAAAAATATTAAAAAAAGAAATAAATAAATAAAATAAATGAAAAAAATAAATGAATAAATAAAATATATAAATAACAAAACCTGAATGAAAAAAAAAAAAAGTTTTATAATTAAAAAAAAAAAAAAAAAAAACATGTACATAAATAACAGAAGAAAGAACAAGAAAAAGGTGCAGTTAATAGTATTGAATTAAAAAAAATATCCCAAAAGAAAATGCTCCTGGGCTATTAGAAAAGAAATAAAGAGCAGTAATTTTCTTTTTTGCTGCAGGAAACGAATAATAGTTTTTTAATTCTTAAGTCCAACTGCATGTAGAACGAAGAAGTATGAACACAATGCTGTATGTAATGTTGAGGATTTCCAGGTGCTTTGCATCTGCAGAGATCAGTATTTCTTGGATGGAATCTTTTTAGGTACGAAGTAATTGGACCATTGCCAATAAAGAAAAATACTTCATGTCTATCTAAATTCAAAGGAGTCTTCTTGGAAATGGTAAATAATATTGTTTTGTTGGTACTGATAATCCATTTGCTGTTTGATTTGCCAGAAAATCAGCTTTATTATTTCCATCAGAGTTTGAATGACCTTTAATCCAAGAAATTTTTATAGAATCGTGATTAACAAGTTGCTGTTGGATTTCAGCTATTAATGAGTTTGTTGGGTTTAGATTACTAATTGATTTAGTGGGGCGGCTACGGCGATCAATTAAGTTTTTTCCACCCTTTTGTCGCACATTAGTCCTTGAAGGTTTGTAACTTTTTTAAAAAAAAATATTTAACTAAAATATTTTTAAAAAGCTTACGACAATCATACTTTATCTGGAAATTGTGAAAAGTCAAATATGCAGAATGCCTCTACGTTCAGTACAAAGTCTGAGGTATGACATGTAATTTTTGCTTTAAAAGCAAAAATTGGTAAAGGAAACATGAAAAGTAATTACATCATTTAAAAGGTTATCAGACAATGAATTTTTTAACTGGGGTTTTTTCCAAAAGCAACTTTTCTATAAGGCCTTCAAATCATACAGGATTACCCTCACATCAATACCGGATATTCTGCTAGATATCCTGCAAAAATCTGTCGTATATCCGTATCCAGAGGGGTCAACTGGATAGTCAAAAAATCTGCCGGATAGGCTGGATACCGGATGTCCGGTCTATCCCTAATATATATATATATATATATATATATATATATATATATATATATATATATATATATGTATGTATATATATATTAAAAAGAGATAATAATAAACTCAAATAATTCTGAGGTTTGCATTTGTTTTATAAGACCTCCTTTTGAAGGAGAAATGAATTATTTTACAGAACAGGAAGGATTTTTTTCTTTCAACATTTCAAAGCATGTCGGGGGACAACCCTAGTACATATCCCATAACTAAATAGTATTTCTAGCAAGAATAAATCCAAAAAATCATCATACTTGCCAATCTTTGACAGGAAAAAAAAAAAAAAAAACACCCATAGATTTCACTAGACTCACCAGCGACATAATTCACTTTGAGATTGATATTATGCTTCTAAATACCATGAAATAGGATTTATTTTATTTCATTTATATTTTT
Source organism: Uloborus plumipes (assembly GCA_038373865.1). Taxonomy (NCBI): domain Eukaryota; kingdom Metazoa; phylum Arthropoda; class Arachnida; order Araneae; family Uloboridae; genus Uloborus; species Uloborus plumipes. The sequence goes on along the minus strand of JAXGGA010009158.1, from coordinate 27,919 downwards.
TAGATTTAAGTTAATTAGTAAATATTAGATACAATTCAAAAATTTGGGGAAACTAAAAGAACTTTTGCTAAAAATTTAGTACATACCCCACCAAAGAACAATTTAACGGAAATCACAAATAAAAAATTAATAGTAAAAACAATAATAAATAAATAGTCGAAAAATGAAGAATAAAATAAGTGGCTACATGGTAGTATATATTAAAATAACTTCCAACATTCCACACAATTGAAATGTTTACACGATGCAAAAGGATGGAAATCTAAAATCCTAGATGCAATTTTTGGCGAAGAACGTGCTTTGTTGAACTTGCAAATGTAGAAAGTTTCAAAAAATGAGCTACAGTAAAACGGGCACCATGTATTGAGAAGAAAGTGAAACTTTTTGATGATTGGTTGAAAAAACATTCTTAAATTTGAGCTTTCTTTATAAGTTAAAAAAATAATGTATGAAAACAAGAGAAATAGTAAAAAACGGGAAACCGGGAGATTAGGGCAAAAAACGGGAGTCTCCCGTTAAAAACAGTGGAGTTGGCAAGCATGAATCATCCAGACACATAACATAAATCTTTAAAATATTAATTATTTTCAAGAATTTTGAAAATCTTAATACCCAGCCATTTACACTACTTTATCTACTAAAATTCCCAACTTTCAAGCTTAAAAACGAGTGGTTTACCCCTGAAATAAAAAAAATCTGACATACTATCGTCAAGAGTTTACCAGTTTTGAAGGATGTACAAAAGTTACATTGATGCAGAGTGGCACCAATTTCCCCACAGTAATGAATAAAGTAGACAGTAAAAAGACTTATATTGAGGAAACACATGCACATTTTATTATTCAGCATTGTTTTTAAGTTGTGCAGGCATCTTTCATTCATATCATACACATAAGCCTGACCAACAGAACTCAAAAAGCAAAATATTAGGAAGCATGAAATGATCTTTCTTTTTGTACAGAAATTTTAAAAATACACGCAACATTAAATAGTTGAAATATATAAAAACTTTTTAACCAACCAATTCAACATGAATTAGAACTATTAGAAGAAATTTATAAATAAAAACAAAAATAAAACTGACAAAACTTGACATAAAACAAATGTGTATGTATAGTTCCACAAAGAAAAAAACTAAGTTCAAACTGAATATCACATATTAAAAAAATTGCGCATCGAATTGGAATGAATGAAGGCAAAATTTCACTTCTCAGAGAAATCTTGCTTTCAATACAATTTTTACACAAATGGTCAAATTTTGTGTGAACTATAGAAATATACATATACATATATATGATAAAGGTGTTACTACAAAGGTGCAAATTTGATTCAAAAATTGTATAAGAAAAAATCAGTTTTGCGAGTTTTACAAATTACCAGTTTATTTACACTAATAAGGATATATGTATGCAAATTCTTGCATGAGTGTGTGTATTTACAGTTAAAAAATACTCATAAAATTAAGTTACGAAAAGTTAAAATTTACACCAATTTGATAGTATTTACTAGTATAATTGCTAAAATTAACGCAAAGTGAATAATGGAGTTTCTCAAAAGAGAAATCACTCGTATTTTATTCTCGAAGAAATTTGAAAATGCAATTTCCCTTTTCATCTGTTTTTACAATATGAATTTACAAAAAAAAAAAAAAAAAAACAGAGAGAGAAAGAGAGAACAATAATATCTCTAACACAATAATAATCGTAATTCAATTTTACAGCAAACAACCATTTCTACCTGCTTTGTTTTTTTGTTCAAGAGCATTTAGCTATGTCACTTGGCCCATTTTTAACACAACTGAATTTCTGTCACATGTTATCAAATAGAGAATTTTCATTTTTTATATTGTGCTGCATTCTTTATTTTAGAAATATTTGAATATTCTTCTTTGCAAACAATGACATTCCATATCCACTTTCCCTTTCAGTAATTTAATTAACACTGCAATATCACTAAATGCTAGACAATATGTTTTCTAATAAAATGCTATAAGTTAATACAATTCAAACTAAATAAATAACTTATCAGAAATAATGTGCAGCAGACGGGGGGAGGGGAGGGAAACTGGAATCTCAACATATTATTACAAGAAATAAAGAAAGAAGCATATGGTAAAACTTCAAGTTTTTCTTTCCATTTACTTAAAAGATTACCTTCTGAAGTACGCTTTCAATTTTCCAAAAAATTGTAGAGCATTACAGGTTCAAAACATAAGTATACTATTCATCATAAGTACTAAATCCTCGCTTTAATTTCTGTATAGTGAAAAAAAAAAAAAAATACAGAATTTTACACACAGCTAAAAAATTTAAGAATCAAAATGAACCTTTGAAATAACAAATACAATCACATATATTTAATACACAAATGAGAAAATATAACTTCTGGAGGGGGGAAAAAACTATTTATGTATACATCTATTTTACAGAAGTACATAACCACAGGAGGAATAGGCTCATTGTTATAAGAATTTACCATAGGAACTCATGCACATTTTCTTAAATTGTACACATGTGGTGGAAACGTATAGTACATTGAGGTAAAAATATTAAATTAAAAAATGAAGAAATTTCAAATACAGCGGGTTAATTGGAACATCAACTTCTCTATGAATTTCAACTGCCACAGCTTAGAATTAAATAAATAGTTATCAATTTTTTAAACCATTTTACACATTAAAAACTAAACAAAATCACTTGTATTAGTTCAAACAACATATACAGAGGTAAACAATTTAAAAAATAATTTTAAACGAGAAACTTTAAAATAATAGGAATCAAGAAATATTAATTTAAAGAAAAGAAAAATAAAATTTCATATAATCATTTATGTGTATGAAAACTTGTGTGAAAATAGTAATATTTGCTACAATAAGTCTATTACTATCAATTCTAATTGAATTTAAAAGTGCATTACAAAAATTTTCATGTAAAATAGAAATCTATTAAAAATGTGAAATCAATTTAAGGATTAAGCATGATTCAAGAAGCACAGTGTAGCAGAATTTGGCATAAATACTATTAAAAATTAATAAAATATAAATTAAAATTAATAAATCAGTAAAAAATTAATAATATTGTTTTAATTTTTTTCATAGAAAACTTTATGATTTGTATCCATAATTAGATAAAACTACAGTCTGGGGTTCTCCCTAATATACATGACAGTATTAGGCATGTGTGTAACTCACACAAACATCTTTGGCCCAAACCTTATAAAAAATTGTAATCACTAAAAATTATTAAATTGAAAAAACACTAAAATAGAAAAATAATAGTACATGAGGAAAAAAAAAAGGACTTAAAACAACTAGTAATTTATACAAAATATTTGGCTCAAAGCGATTCTCACGAGAAAGAAAAAAAAAAGAAGAAAAAAGATAAATAGATTTTCAATAAAAATACTAATAAAATTTCTCATTAAAATACATTTCTTTAATGCAATTCTTCAAGATTTTTCCAATAATGAAAAGATGATTTCTCAATTTCATGATGGTATTTAGTAAATAATTAGTAAAATGTAGTAAAATTAATATAACATTGAGAAAAAAATTCAACACATTCTAATATAGCTTACTTTATCTGTACAATAAAAAACACAATATTGCCCAAACCTCCATTAATCACACAGGCAATAATAAAACGAAGATTAACAATATACAAATACATTAACCATGCAAGGGAAAATATCGTTCTACAACATCGAATGCACCGAGTCATACAATATAAAATTAAATACGTATCACATTTCTTTAAATTGCAAAAATTAGGATTCTATGTATTTCCTTGATTTCGCAATGAGTCAGTCATCATCGCATTAGATGTCTGACAATGCATCAAGAGATTATTTTCCTTTGATATTATTGAAATCGAAATAAAATTTATGCCAAAGAGAGAAAGAAGTAATCATACTGAACTTTTATGGTATAAAAATCAAAGAAATACCTTAGTTTACTTGGTAATATTCAAATCTAAAGCGATATTTCTGATGGTGAGGAGTTTAAAACGAAAAAAGAAAAATCTATGTACAATATTAATTTACTGCAACAACTGACAATAATTTTTTCCTTGACAAAACTATCTTCTGCTTATGTACATTCCTATGTAGTTACACTTTTCAATTGAATATTGCTAGCGATGTACTAAAGTGCAAGAGATCAAATAAAAGTCTAATTTCTAAAAAATAACAGCTATGCCGGGGTGGTTTTTTAATGAGTGTCTCGACTTCGTAGTTGGTCTGTGCTTGCTGTTTTCGATCGCATGCTCATCAAGTTACTTTTTACCTGAAAAAAGAACATTTCAATCAATGTGATTTCAAAATGAGAAACAATGGCAAAATGCAGCATAAGTTCAATTACATGATTATAGAAATACCAACAGCATAATATTTCTTTTATGACACAATAGAGCTGCACAGTTTGAAATTTGATTGTAAACACAATTTCAGCTCAACATTTAACTATTGTAAATTTGGTGATTAAATTTTAAGAGCTAGAATCAAGTGTGTCACTATAAGGTATCAGATGTCCTTCTAACATTTCATTTTCTGAAGAACACTAAGATAGTCCTCGTCTGCATTATACTTAAACATAAATGATGTGAAATGATCACAAGGAAAGAGATTTTTAATATTTATTTAATTACTTTTATTTTTAGAATTCAAATCAAAACTGTTTAGTTACTTCATATTTTCAGCTTTTTTTTCTCCTTCTGTTCATTCCATGGGCTAACTTTTTCCCAATGGCATTTTTATGACTGCTATATCAAGAATCTTTTTTTTTTTTTTTGGTTATAGAATAAAGTAATAAAGGTAAAATCAGGGTTTTTCAATACTTTAAATATTATGTACTTAAAAATGATTTGATTCATTTTGCAAGAAATCTATTATGCAGTAACCACTGAGCCTTGCGTTAACCAAAACATGTTTTATTAATACTATTAATTACTGAAAAGTGGTGAAAGTTTAATACAGGATGCTATAATGGCGTTTAATGTATTAATGTTTAAATTTCTCAGAAATATACTCCTTGCACACTTAATGTTAGATAACTCCTCTGATTCATGGAACTGTACTAATTTTTCATCAGCTAAGTTGCAAAATGGAAAAAAATGCCTCTGTTAAATGCATTAAACATTAAATACAGGTGAGGCATGGCTTTATGTTTGAAACTGAAATTTCATTTCTTAAGTTCTAAGCTTTTATTATTAGAGCAAAAAATAATTATTTTATTCAAATTAGTACTCATTTCACAGAAAATTGTTTTGAAAGCATTAACTAGCTACAAATTAGCGCCAAAAAAATGTATGTATAAAGACATGCAAAATTTTCCAACTATTTTATTACCAAACTGTAGCATGCATACAGTTGTAATCATTGGGTGTTTGAAGCCTATTTCATAGCAATTTTTATTTAAATAAATGTTAAAGAATTTTTTTTAAATAAATTGAAATTTTAGTTACACCAATTAAAAAAAAAAATATTCACCATGCATGAAAACCTTCAAAAGAAATAAAGCATTTTTTGCCAAGAAGGTTAAAATTAAACTTAGAACTTTTATGTAAATCTCAATTGGAATAATATTGTAAAAATGATTAACACTATATTATTAACTGAAAAAAAATGATTAATTTTGTAAAAATAATAAAAATAAAGTTAACAATGCACAAAAATTGCAAATTGCAGGCACATATTTTGGGGTTACGAGACGTACGTTTTCCAAAAGACACGCACAAAAAAAAAAAAAAAAATATTAAAAAAAAAAAAAAACCCAGCTTGAAATGCATAGTGTAAGTAATTATTTGCACATTTTATGATTCATTAACTTCTTTTTAAAATTATTCTTTTAGCACATAAGTACTTTTAATTTTTAATGAAATTTAAGTTTTATAATACAAGATAAATCTTTTAACTTTTTATGCTACGTATAATATGTAAAACACTCACAACAGAAATTTTAAAATGGAAATTCAATCTTATGGATAGGCATTGGAAATTTGGAAATAGTATGTTCTAAGTAGTACTCTCAATAGTTTTCGAGGGAACTTTAATTTAATTTAGTTGTGGTATAGACAAAATTGACCAAATTATCAAACTTACAATTCAAGAATTTTTTTTTTAGGACTTTATAACCAATATATACTTATATAACCAAGAAGAAATATTTTCTCACGCTTCCTTAAAGGTTCTCAACAATTAATTTAATTATTTATCAGCATATGTTTGAGTGACCTAAGATGGTACATAATCAAACAATCTTGGTTATTTTCTCAGTTTTGATTCAGTCTACCAATTCAGGGCTTAATATTTAGTGAAAAATATCAATTCTTAAGAGGAAAATAAACTAAAATCAGAACAACTGCACAAATGCATAACCACAAAAGTAAAAAACTTGGTGATGGTGTATACTTTGAAGATGATGCATGCATACAACAAATAAATATAGTTAGGAAGATACCTGTTCATCTGAATTAAGCACTGACATTGAGCTGGCTCGTTTCATTCTAAGAGAATAAAAATACATGTCATTTCAAGAAAAAGAATAACTCGTTCCACTAACAGAAACTAAATTATGAGGCTGAAGCAAAATATACAATCGGCCAAATTCATTTTTCACTTGGCCTGGTACAATTCAATAACTTGGAATGAAAAGAAAAAGCAAAGTTCAAAAGATAGGAACTAAAATAAGGAGGGTATCAGAATGTAAACACCTTCAAAATACTATATATCATGAACTATTTAAGGTTTTTATTTAGAGGTAAAAAAAAAAGAACATTTTATTCTAATAGTGTTTAAACTGAGTTTTATACTGATACCACTTTAGTTTTTTACTGAGAAAAACAAAAAAGCATGTGTTGTGTGCTAGGTAGAATAAAACAAAAAACATCGTGAACAAATAATAATCAGGCATACAAAGCAAATAAATGGTTGTTTACGTCTTTTAAAAAAATGAGCGTGTAATAAAACAGAAACATAAGAAAATCGGCACAAAAGTACATGCAATTTTTTCATAACTTTTTTTGCTGCATTACAATAAACATTCAAAATATTTTTTACATTACTAAAGCATTTTGTTTTAGATTGTGGTATTATGGCAAAACATATCTGTAGTGTTCATGCACAAATTACCTTTTTTCTTTTTTTTCCTCATCATTTTAAAGCAAAGCATTTCAGTTAAAATAAGCAATAGATACAATGAATCTAAATTCAAATTTGAAGGCTCCTAACTTTGCAATTATAAAACCATTTCTCTGTGTGATGAAAATATTTCACTATGAGAGAAATTTATCAAACAGGAATTGATGATAAAAATTGGGGGCAGTAATCTGCAGAAAAGCAAAATATCAGACTGTGAATATTTAATAAGAGGCGGCTTTGAAATAGGTTCCAGTTTCGGTACTGAAAATCTTGTGTTTTGTATGGTATATTTGGAGGTCCCAGCAGGAAAACAAGAAAATGAAGAGAGGAGGGAGAGAAGCTGGCAAAACAAAATAAAAATTTGACTAAGTGAAACAGAGCAGAAAAAAGATTAATTTTGGATCACGATATTAAGAGAGAGAACAGGCAATTTGCAAAAAATTCTGTTTGGGGCAACAAATGCAATTTTGGTGCAGCATTATCAAACGCAGCAGCAGAAAGTAAAAAAAAAAAAAAAAAAAAAAAAAAAATAGGCAAATAAATAGTAAAATCAATAGGATTTTTTTAATTTTAATAAGGCTGTAAGAAACTTCAGCTATTATTTGGAGCTAAAGAAAATAAACATAGTTACTCCACCATAGAAATGTACTGCACATATATGTACATATATATAGTTCATGAATGTATGAAAATTTGAATAATGTTTACTATTAAGTCAAAAGATTTTAACATAAATTGCACTTAGAATTTTTCAAAATATTAATTACACAGAAATACACTAGTAGCTACTAATAAGCTATACTTTAATACACAAAAAATAAAATAATTATATTTCTCAAAGTTTTAAGTTAAAATTAAAATCAAAATTAGTTTCACTAAAAATTACACTTAGAACAAAAAAATTATTTTCTTAAACTACTAATCATGCAGCTCAAAAATTACTATACAGCATTTAAGAGAAAGAAAGTGAATTTTTGTAATAAAGCATTAGGTGACAAAGTGCATGTGGTTGCAAAAAGATAGAAATATAGTGACTCAAAAAAACAGAACTGAAATCTAAGTTTAAAAATTGTTGAAGCTTTCTAATGTAAAAAAGAATTATTTATTTAAACCAGCTGGAGAATATGTAATAAACAAAATGGCTAATAGAATACTTTTTTTATCGAATTAAGATGAGAATGATATCAAATGATGTCATAATGTGAAAACTATCCAAAAAATCTTTGCCTAATCAAAAATTAAAGTTCTATTGGCTGTGTCAGTTGGTTAAATGTCAACTATTCTTGTCAGTGTTAACTTGCATTTTAATACACGGTTTGACTACACATATGTACATATACACACACATACATATAACTACATTTTTACAAAGCTACTTTTTTTTAATGTGTTTAAAAAATAATTATGTTAAAATTCACCAAGACCAAATTAGTGCTACAGAAGTCTATAGTACTCCTGAACTAAAATCAGCTTTTTATACATGACAAAATAAATATTATTAATGCACAAAATAGCAAACTTAATGCATACATATAGTTTAGGGCTACAAGGAGCCCTTTTCAAATGCAGCAATCTTATCTGTTTCCAATGACAACTAGTTGTCATCAAAGAAGCCAATTTTTTTTTGTTCACACTGAAAAAAGAGTACTTTGAAACCCTGAAGGATATGTATGCAATGATTTTGCAATTTTGTACTTTTATAATGTTCACTTCATCATTTAGTGTACCTCCATGAAGGTTAATATTTTCTTCGTAGCTTGTTATATTTTTTGATAGTGCAAAAGAAATTTTAATGTCTAAATATTAAAAAAAAAATCATAACTAGGCAAAAATAATCAAAGAAAGGAATAACAGGAAAAGATAAAGCCATGCAAAATGCACAACAACACATCCTTTTCTGCAGTAGAAAACCACAAAATCCTACCTTGCTGCAAAACTTTCCATGTCACCATACGCAGACTGATCCCCTTTCAGTTTAAGTAGGAGCTTGGCACTACTGTGTCGTATTGATGCCCTCAATTTGCTGAAGCTGCTACTTCGTTTGAGTTTTCCATTTGTCTAAGGGGGTCAAGTGTATGCGACAAATGAGGGTACTAATAAAGTATTTTTGGTAATATGGCGGAGAGGCTAACTTTTTTTTGTTTTTAATCTTTTCAGTTTTAAATTTGAAATCCAGAGCCATGCACACAGTACAAATCAATACACAAAATAAATTTCACAAGTTTTATTTATGAAAACTGCATACAAGCAACACAAGCATTTTTTTAAACCACAAAATTAATCCATAAACAACTCTACACAGATTACAGAAAAATTATTTAAATTACTCACCCAAATTAGCATACATTAATTTTAGTTCCACAAGATTATAGGAAATGTTAATTTTTCAGACTTTAACAAAACAGCATATGGAAATTAGTCTCGATATTTTCAGAGTATGTTAAGTTAAGAGGAGAAAAAGATTAACAGACAGGCAATTGAAAGAAAAACAAAACAGAAAAGGGGTAGGGACAACATTAAAACCAAAAATTTTCATGAAATACAGAGAATGCTTTAAAATTAAGAATGATTTTTTAAAACAAACTGTAAGGCACAATCAATTTGAAAGTTCTTACAATGTACTACTCTACTGTAATGCTTTAAAGGCAATTATCATAACGTTTTAATTCTGAAGCATTGAACTTTTGCAGTGGAACCAATAAAAGAAAATTTTGTTCCACAATTCCTTCAATCAAAAAACTAATTTCAGTGTAAATAAATAAAGAAAAATTTTCAGTAAATTTTTATTGAATGGCTTTAAGGAATTAAAAGAATTAACAAAATTTAAATGAATCTTCTTAATATCTTTTTCTACGTTATAAAATATTTACTAAGTTATAAAATATTTTAAAGATTGCTTTAAAGATTTTCTAAGCACTGCAGATGACTACTGTTTCAAAAACATTTACGTACACATAATGCATTTCAATTATGAAAGTATCAGATAAATAAAGGATAATTTCAAGGTTGCTCTTTAAATCAAAAAAAATAACCTGTGAAAAAGTAATAACTGGATAAGATGAAGATATGTACACCTATATTTGAATATAGTATAGCTCCATTTGAACAATGGCAACAAAAGTATTGACTGTACTGATTTTTAAAAAAGTATTTTCAATACGATGATAATTTCCGCATGTATATCAAAGTTGTTGTTCATGCTTCACAAAATAGGGAGAACATACATAGTGAATAAATACAGAATGCCTCTGATTCTAACTCAAATTCAGGAGAAACACATGCAAAAGGACTGTAAATATATATATAGTTTCTGAAGCAATTGCTGGGTCAGAAAAACTAGACAATGTTTCATAACGTAGGAGAATCATGGTTTATGTTATGCTTTTCTTTGGGGGGAGTCAAAAGAATCATTATATTCTAAAGTGAAAAAAAAAAAAAAAAACTTGACAATGAACTGTTTATAAAGTATCATTTCCCTACTAAAAACATTGTAAACTAATAGCAATATAAGTATCATTTTAAGAAGCAAAATTAAGTGGAACTTGACTAAGTATGTACTTTTAATAGTTAACATTTTCAAATATTGAAACAATTGGTATACTTTGGCTCTAATATTCTCCAAATTATGAGTTTTTAATAGGGTCTTTTGTCACTCATTTAAGCACAGCAGTACTAATGCTACAGAAAATCTTTAAAGACATATTAGACTGTTTTAGAGGGTTCTTAAGCTTTTATTCATTCTATGATACATAGTAAATATGATAAGACACCATACATGTAATAGAAGTAGAAAACATTTTGAATATGCTGGAAAATTTTATTTTTGAAATAATAAAAAGAGTACAGTAGCAAAGCATTTCTGCCCATAATTGATCTAATATGATTAATACAGTATTTCCAGCAGTCTATAAAAGAGAAAAAATAAAATAGAGTGAAAACAAAAGTTTTTATTATCTGAAATTATCATGCATGGCTATGAAATGCACGAAAACTAGATGATATCAGTAAAAATTTCAGGCATTTGCTTATTTAACGAAAAGCCAAAGGATATAAGAAAATGCTAAGAATTTAATAATTTTCATGATATAAACATTTAAATCACTAAAACCTAGAAAAATCACTGTTTTGTTATAAAGAGCGAGATTAACTAAATATTGTAACAAAGTTTTCTTTCATAAAAAATCTAGTAAGAGAGTTTAATGAAAATAAAGGAGCTGTGTATTTTAAATAAATGCATCCAGTATTAAGTTTACTTATTTATTATAAATTGAAGTATAATATATATATATTTTTTCATACAATACACTGACTGATAAACCCTTAACAAACTCAAAACTACCAATTTTTTTTTTGTTTAGAAGCTAGCAAAATCTTTATGCACTTAGTGCTCATGTTTTGCAGTCATCTAAGAAAGTTTGCAAATTCAGTAAATAAACTAAGCAAAAATTAGTGAGTAATTAATGAAATATTTTGTCAGCTACACACACAATACAATTATAGGGTTTTTCTTTTAATCCAAATAATTACCGAAACTATTCATAATATTTGTTTTAAAAATAAAGATGACTATAAACAGACAGGACTCGAAGGAAGTAAAGGGAAAAGGTCTAAAAGAGATAGAAAGTAAAGCCAACGAAAGACCATTAAAACAAGCATGCAAAGAAACCACACTGAAAGATACCATAATATAAGCTTAAATAAAATGAAAAACCAAGACTTTAATCAGAGAAAGGTGTGCATGACCCCAAGATTTTAAGTTCTTAACTCCTACTGCAGGTGTGTTATTTTACTAACTGAGCAACAAGGATAAGAATGAACAGATGGCATGCTTAATGAAGCCAGGAAAAAGGAGCTACTAAAATGCATATTACAAAATACAAGCTATTAAAAAAGCCAAGTTTATTAGAGAAAAATGCTTCATCATTCAAACACATTTTTTAAAATTGCATATTATAAGAAATAAGGAACACCTTTAGGGTATTTTGCAATACATGTACAGGTATTATGGACTGATGACAATATTCAGTAGAGTCACAACCACAAATGACAATTGAAGGGCTTGGTGCGATAAGGAGGTAGCTCCAATTACAATGTTTTCAAAAGGTCTGCATTGGAGTAGGAAATGCCAAATCTACCATTTTCATTTTAATATTTCAATAACTCCAATTGTATGCTTTGAAGCAGTTATACATAAGATTTTATAAAATTAAAAAAAAAAAAAAAAAGCGTGGTTTGGTGTTTAAGCTTCAACACAGACTTTTTGAAAACTGAAATTAGGAGCTACCTCTTCTTGGCAGTAAGCCCTTCAATTATGGTTTCAATTTAGTTCAAAGAGATGGATCAGGACTTTGTGAACTAAATTTTCATTCATAAAACTTGAAGTACAATAAACATAAATTAGTTTAACTCATATAGAAGTAAAAAACTCATATAGAAGTAAAAAATTCTGGCATCTACAGAAGGATAAAACCATTATGATCCTTCACTCTCATATTGATCAATGAAACTGCCAGAATGGTGATACAAAGAGATGAGCAAACAATGGTTTTTAACTTCTACTGATGGTACGAAGGGAGTCCTTGTATGCCTTATAAGGAAGTCTGCGGATCTAAGCAACTCTGTTAGAGGGCAAGTCGGTGCAATGTTAGTAAAAAGGAACATTGGGAGCTGGCCCAGTTGGTGAAGTAAAATTAGCATGCAGGAGAGCTAAATATAATGCAGGGAAAGCAGTTATTTTCACAGTTAAGCAGACACTGTTTACTATTCGGCTATGTAGTAGAAGTCTTTTCCAGTTGCTAATCATTAACCATTTACACCTAAAGTGGATATAGGGATATGGATTTATAGCTGAAAGGAAAGTAAATTCCAGATTGCTCTATTATGATATCTGATCCAGTAAATTGGTAGCTATGTCAGTCTTTCAGGTCCATAGTTGCTGACAAAGATGCCTTAAATATCATAAATAAGTCAGTGGTAGTGGCATAAGGAAATGCTGACGTTAGCCTGGAGGTCTCGGAGTTTTGCACTTTTTTACATGGCATTTGTCTTCTCTATCAGGAAGACTATTTTGTCTGGACAAAAATCCATGTCATAGATCTGAAATTATGCTCCAATGAGTTGATGCTTTGGGGCTGTTTTATATCTTGCCTATCTTATAGCTTTGCCCCCATAGCATATTAAGAATGCAATGAAATAGCAGTTCAGAGCTCATGACTCTTGAACAATTGTCTCACAGTTTTTTAAACATCAGGTGCAAGTACAATTTGGCTCCGAAAACTTTCCCAGCACTAAGTCGAAATAGATTGTAGCTGTTTTGCATACACAGCTGAATCAAAGCAGTATAGGTATATTCACAACATGTTGACTCAATTATCTTCAGGTTATAAGAGGAGAAATTATTTTATGGTACAAGCCAATAACATTATTGGCAAAAGTTAACTTCTTCTTGCCCATATTCCAACGAATGGAATCGTTTAATTCTCTGTCCATCGAAAGTCAGCTTACTAGAGCCAACTAGTATTTAATTGATACTGTTTTGTTAAGGGAAGTTATACTCAACAGAAAGAGTTCAACTTCAAAACCCCACATTTCCAGTTTTAAAGCAGAGAGTGGATTGAAAAAAAAAAAAAAAAAAAAAGTGAGCACGGAAGATAAAGTTGTTCAATACCTATACTTTAAACTGTAGGTACAATGTCTCCAATAACTGTATTAACATTGGAAATTACGTTAAAGGAATTTGATAACTATGGTTAAATGTTGAAAATTTTTACATCAGATAAGAAAGACAATAAATTTAGATTTATTGTACTTGACATAGCTCTTTGAAATAAGTTGGTCCTGTCAATTATCAAAAAGCATTTATCATAAGTTTCTAAAGGTATTGAATAAAGAATATTCAACAGTACCGACAATGTATAAAATAGGAACTATTATGCAGTTTAATTTGTGTGAAAGTGATATGTGATCCCTCAGCCCACATATTTAAAACCATATAGTTCTTAGTATGAGTACGTTTGCCGAAATTATATCCATAAGGAAATAAATCTCCAATGTACGAACTATAATGCTTAAGTAAATGACTTATACACTTGCTCAGATAAGATGAGCTCATAACTAGTGTAATGACTCCAAGCAAGTCACTTCATAAATTTAAAATACACATTAAATGTTGCTAATAAGTACTTAAGCTGACTGATAGTTCAAGATAGAAGGCTTAAACAGAAATTAAACATTTAGTACAAAAATACAGTAAAAAATATTTCTAACTAAATTTTGTACTGTGTGCAAGCTCTAGAACATGACAAAAGACTGAACAGACTAAAATATGTTTTTGGTAAAACCATTCCAAACATTAAAATTCAATTAAAAAAATAAACAAATAAAAAAACGAGGGACAGCGTCAACATTACAGCAGAAATAAGGAAAAATACTACACGACCCAATTTTAAATAATGCAGAAACTAATCTTATACATTATTTCCCAATCAATGAATGGATTATGACATACTGCACTAAGTAAATTTGCTCACTTGCAATGCTGATTGATAAATTTAAACAAAACATTCTAAAGAAAGGTAAAAGAGTTCTAATAATAAATTGAAGTAATTGAAACAGTGCTAAAAAATGAACCTGTAAACCTAGCAAAGTAAGTCTCTAAATATAAGACACCAAAGAGGGCAGTAAGAAAAAAATAGTTCAAAAATTACGAATAAATTATACCAAAGATAGATTCAGCTCAGATAAACACATTTTGAAAAATCATGCACATTAATGTTGCATTTCCATAAAAGAGAGGAAGAAAAAGAAGCATGCATCACCTTTTCAGTCAAATAAATATTTTTTTTAATTTCATTTTTTTGTACTACATAGACACTCATCATGGTCAGAACTAAGTTTGCACAATGCAATACACAAAACTTAAATAATTATACGTTAGTTAAAATTATTTGATCATAACACACCTGAAGACGAGAAGGTAAGAACTTTTTACACATAATTCAATATATTTTGCAGCCTCTCCATTAAAACAAATAATAAAATTAAAGCACAAAAAAGGACAGTGTTCAAATCAAAACTAAAAATTATAAAAGAATACAGAAAATTCATGCAACATTTTCATACAGGGAACTAAATAATTATTTTGGGAAGCTACATGGAAATCAAAAAAGCATTACACATAAAACTTTGGTTATTGAAGGTATACTTTAAGCTTTCAGCACCTTTTACCCAATTTAAAAATTGAGTGGTTTGGACGTTTGAAAATTTTTTCACATCAGGTAGTACCAAAAACTACACATTTAAACAACCAAATGTTTTTATTTTTTTTGTTTTAAACATCAATTTCTATGACATCATTGATGAATATAATATTCTCAATGTCAGGTCATTATAGATTCATTAAGATTATTTATTTTTACATTGAATAAATCTATGAAGACCCATTTTTCAAAGAGTGCACAAGTAATGTAAAACTAGTGGTAGTTTTTAAAACATTTAACATTAAAAATGATGAAAAGTGTTTCCATACTATGTCAACAAAGACTAGAAAATTGTTAACACAGCTGGTCGGAGCAAAACTCTTGCAAAAAAGCTGCAACAAACACCAATTCTGCATCAATTTTATGCTACTTTTCCTTGAGTTCCATTATACTACAATGAAGGCAGTCTAAAGCAACCATCACTGGTCCCAGTCAAACTCTGTCTATAAGGGGAGAGTGAGAGGGGGGGGGGCTAGAAGTTGCTTTAAATTAATCCATAATGTCAATAAATATTCTTTAACTGCTTAAAGAGTGAAGAATGTTTTATATTTTCATAAAACTTATACAAATAAATATTATTTATAAAACCACAAAATTGTGTTTTTTAAAATTCTAATATGGAAGAAAATAGAAGTTGCTTTAAATTAATCCATAATGTCAATAAACATTCTTTAACTGCTTAAAGAGTGAAGAATGTTTTATATTTTCATAAAACTTATACAAATAAATATTATTTATAAAACCACAAAATTGTGTTTTTTAAAATTCTAATATGGAAGAAAATGGGGTTGGTTTGAAAGTAAGGACACGTGGAATAGCTGCTTAATGGAGGGCAAGTCAGCATTTAATTGATGTGAAAATATTAGGTTTCATCAAATTTTGGCCATTAGAAGAGGAGGTTGTTAATAGAGATGGTTCATCTGAGAGGTTTCACTGTATTTTGATCTTCTCTTCCTTGGTGCCAAGTACAATGCTTATGAAAGAGTTTACACAATTATTGCATGTTAAGATGCTTAGATATTCACTGAGCACCTTCAGTAACAGTTGACCAGTCAGTGCTAAACTGATTTCTCTGACATTTTAAAAAGATTATTTTAAACAAAACACAGAACTATAAAATTGTCAGCAGAGAATCATTTTGGAAAAACAAAGGCAGAATTACTGTCTCCACCTTTTTCTAAGAAAACGTAATGAAATTCTGAGCATACATATTATTTACAAGCAATGTTAAATCTAGCACAGCATCAAAAATATGATAATGGGGAGCAGACAGGAAGGAAACATTAGTTAATTCACAAAATATTTTAAATTTAGGAGCAGTAGCATTATAAGTATGCATCAAGTAAAAAAAAAAAGCCAAGATGCAAAATAAAGGATGCGCATTATAATTACATACAGATTTGTAACCACAATCACTTGTTTCTGATAACCTACACACTTCATTTACAATACATTATGTAATACTGATATCGCTCTCTCTTTGTAATGATCTTTTCTCATTTATTCCACTCAATGCAGTATATCACATGAATTAAAATGTATCATTCTCACTCACCTAATTTATGAAGGGATATTTTCTGATGGAGTATATAGTACACTTATAAACTACTCTTTTCTGAATTTAACAGGTTTTAAGAGAGTTCTTGCTGCGCTTTGAAGTGTTCCTAAAAAGTTTTTTTGATCCTAAAAAGTTTTTGAAAAATTAAAACACTGTTAATAAATCGATTAATCTTTAGAATGAAAACAAAATAAGGTTAAACAATGGTAAAATGATAAATAATATAAATCAAAATATAAAAGCCTAATTGTTATGGAACAAAAAGTCCTGGTATGGAGGTATGTTCTATTGTAAAAAGAAAACAAAATCTAAAGAAAATAAAGTAAAATTAAAACTGTAACCGAAATCAGAAGCGAATTGAATATAGCAATTTATACTAATATAAATAGGGAATATGGTTGATAAAGTTCTTTTGCGGAACTATGAAGGAAGTAGTTTCGCTTATGTATGTTTTAAAACAAGATAGTTATACTGACTGACACACAAAACAAAATTAAAACCCAGTGCTTAAATTCAGTTTTTAGCAGTTTGAACTCTTCAAATCAGCAATAGGCAAATGCCAAACAGCAGTTCGAGGCCAAATCGTGAAAGGTCAAAAACTGGACCCTGAAATAAATTGTTTTAAAACATTTTTATGCAGGTCAAAATACCTCTAGGCGCCACTTTTTTAGTAGTATTTTGTAGGTAATTTTATGATTGATTTAAGTTTTTAATGCTTAGGAAAGAATGAGGGGTTTTGCAGACCTTTATAAACAATTTTAAAAGAATCTGGACTCCAGTTAAAACCCTGCCTACTTGCCGACTTCTACTTTAGATAACATTTTTTCCATTTAATTTTCCACAAGTTACAAACAGCTAAATGCTTAGAGCTATCAAGGTTAAGCATTACTTTTAAAATGAAGGTCTATTGGTGCACATTAAAAATTACCTGAATTATCCCAAATAATTCTTATTCATTCAATCGTGCAAATTTTCAGTTCAACACAATAAAATTGCACATGCAAAAACTATACTAAAACCTAATTTAAGACACATTATTCATGTCATATGGCACAATGGAACCATCATTTTAAGAAACAGCCAAAAAGAATAGTCTTAACTTTTCATCCATGAAAATCATAAAACTGAAATAGTTCAATCGTTTATTTAATTTAATTTACAATTTAGTAAATGAGAAAAAAAAAAGATAATTAGCTTCCTACTTGGAAGAAAATTGTCTGCTGAAATTCTCGCCCTAAATTTGCTCCCTATAAATATTAAACATACCTGAAATAACGCATTTTTGTTAAGTTTGTAACACAAAATTACCCCTTATTCAATGAAATATTTAGAAGGAAATCAAAATTACAATGTAGTGTTTCCTTTAAATCTTATATTCTTTATCAGCTAAAAAATAAGTACAAGAACAATACAAAATAGAATCAGAAATAAAAATAAAGAAATGAACTTAATTTGTTCATCATACTCTATCCAATAAATGTTTTTATTTCCATTGCTCTGAATTTCTGATTGACTGCATTAACTAAATAACTTTAGAAATGTGTCCTTTAACTGTCTGCTCCCAACAGTAAACAAAAATAAATGTCCATCAAAAACTTACGTCATCATTTTCACAATGATCGTACGCCATGCTGTCTAGAGATTCTCGAGAGCCTCTTCGGCTGAAATCTTTGGACCGTCGCTTGTCCTTTGGAATAGCAGTCAGCTCAGCACTTAAAAAATGAGGTGACTTACCCTGCCTGCCGGAGTCTAGGGCCTAAAAATAAAATATATTACAACACAATCAGTTACATACTACTAGTTCCACTTGAAATTAAAACAAATGTTAATTTAAATTTACTATAATGAAAAGTCTAAAAGACAAATATTCTTTAACATGTTTTTTATGGGAACAGATCAAACTAAAAACAGATGGTAATTTTGTGAATGAACTGTGCCAGTTTTCATACGGAGACAATTTCCTAGTTTTTACAAGAAGGCTTTAAAATTAGGACGGCATCTTTGTGTGAAAACTATGGAAACAAATGGTTCATTAGATATTTATGTGATTCTTAATTATAAATGTTTAAAAAAAAATCCAATTGCAAACTAAATGTAGTTTTCTTAATAAACTTTGATATAGTTTTCATACAGGGTATCTGCTCAACCTGGACTTTTCAATTCCATGACTTTCCCTGACTTTCCATGACTTTTGCGAACTATTTTCCATGACTAAAAAAAAAAAAAAAAAAAAAAAAAAAAAACGAACTCTGCTTTGTTTTTGGAAAATTATGCACTTAATATTCTATCTTGCAAAGTTTACTGTAAGTTTAGATCCTGATATGAGTGAGGCGAAATCTGCAACATCAACATCGTTTTTTAATTTGTTTTTCTTTTGCATAAAACTCCTCGAAAGAAAAAGATTCAAACAAGTTTTAAAAGAAAAAGGAATCAAACGAAGCGGGTAGGGGGGGAGAGACCAAATGTAAAAGGCAAATCTGCCTATGCCGGGGAAAAAACCATCAAAAAAACCATGGAGTCTATCTTTTTGTCGTTCAAGGTCATATTTTATCAGATGACGGAGTCCGCGCACATGCGCAGTTACACAAAATTCACAAAATTCGCCGCTCACGGTTTTAACCTTGAGAATTCATCTGATTGGTCAACACAATGCAACTTGTTGGAAATTGTAATTGACAAATCAGATTGCACCCAATAACGAAGTAGAATGACGGCGGAAGTGTTTTCGTTCTTCTGAGATCGCGGGGAAAATTTCAATCGGTCCGGAGCGCTAAAATCCATGATAAACAGTCAGTTTCCATGACTTTTGGACATTTTTCGCTGAAATCCATGACTTTCCATGACCAATTTCGATCATATTTGAAATCCATGACTTTCCCTGACTTTCCATATGCGCGGACACCCTGTTCATACCCAGACGCCCTCTTTATTTTTGCAAGGAGCGAATAATTTATAACTTTCTTCTTGTTCTCTAATGCTACATTGAAATATTTTACTCCCATTTCTTTTTTATAAAACACTACACTAGTCGAATATTTTTCAGCTTAAGAGAAAAGATAGGCTAATGAATTCAATGTACGCGAAGTTAAATATTTAAAATCTAATATAACAGATAAGAACAAGTCCTTTTCTAATTATTCAAGCGATTGAAACAACAAAGAAAGTTTCAAAATGGGATTAAATTCAGTAATAAGCAACAAGATAAAATTTAAGCAAAAATATTTCTGAATTGTTGAAAAAATCAGTATAAATAATGTATTAAAACCTTGAATAAGTGAAAGAAAAAAAAACTGACTAATTGAAGTTTGAAAACAACTTTCAAATCAATAGTGTTACAAAGTAAAGTGAAATTATGTAAATATTTTATATATTTATAGTTCAATCTAACTCAAATTGATGATTTTATTTAGCTTTCAACTTAAACATCTCCAAGCGTTTGACTGTGTGAGCAAGAGTGTAAATAGAGCTGGAAGATGCACTGTACTCTCTCAATCTCTAAACATCAGTGTTATTTTATGCATGTAAATAATATTTTTTAAAAGTTATACATCCATTGAGCCAAAGTTAACACTTGACTGACAAAATAATACAAGTCAGTACAAGTTTAGTTTTAACTCTTAAACTGGTATAGACAAGCTTACCGAATTGATGAAGGCAAAATTGGCAACTCATTCATGTTTACCAGTGATGATTGAAACAGAATTATATTGCGATATCAAACCAATGTGATTTAGACCAAACTGCAATGTGAGGGGGAAAAATAACGTACACTACACATTTTAAATTAGAAGTTTCCTCTCTTAATTCTGATAAAAAAATTTTATAAATGATTCTGGTTTCATTCTCTTTTTTCAGAGGGAAAGATGAGCTAACACAACCGGAGAATTGTAACAGTAGATTATCAGAAGAATCTAGACTGACTAAAGAAAAAACTTCCAATAGAAAGTTCACCCTTTGTATTCCCAAGGCTTAATACATACATAAATACATACATGCAAAATAAATTTCAAATAACTTTGTGAAGAAAAAAATTATGCTATTCTTTCATATTATCTTTCAAAATAGTAAATATTTATTATTAATAGATATGAAAACATGCTATAACCTCTTTTCTGGCCCTCAAAGCACAGTCTTCTAGGGTATCAGCAGCTTCATATTTGCCCTGCCTCCGATACAGGGCTCCTAAGTTTTTTAAAGTAGTAGCTACTGTTGGGCTGAAATCAATAAAAGAAAAATATTTACAAAGACACATTTTAGAAAGTTATTACTTGCATGCACACAGTCAGGCTGTTATTTTTAACTTTACTGAGGGGGAGAGAGTTGGCAAAGGATGTACACTCAATAACAAGTTTATCACATAACAAAAGCCATGCCCACTTATATGCAAAAGTATTAATTTTTCCAAGACAGGTGGGTCAATAGGGAAGTTTTCGACTTTTTAATTTTATTTTTACATGATAGAACAACATACATGATCATCATTGATGGAAAAAAAAATCTGGTATGGACCCCACACTACTTCCTTTTACGTGTAAATTTCTTAGTAGTTGCCTCAAGTGTTAAAAAAGTGCTTGGAGTGAGCAAGGTAACAATTCAAATGTTTACTCCCCTAATCTGCCACGAAACAATGCAAAAAATTTTTTACAATGGTTAATTTTCTAAATATTGCTGATTTTAATATCATTCAGTGAATTTTTCGCAAAATATCGCCAATAGCGCCAAGTTGAACCCAAATTCAAAAAATATTTTTTTCGCCAAATTTGTCGCCAACTTGGCGATATGTCGCCAAGTTGGCGACCAAAAGCTTGGCGACATATCGCCAAGTGGTCGCGCCAATTCATATCACTTGAGTCTGTATTGAAATTTACACTGATTTACCCCAAAAAGTGGTAAAACACTCCCTTGGGAACATTTGAATGCAACCACAAGGGGAGGTGCACAGCTAAACCATCCTCAGAGCCTACATACCAAGCTAGAAGTTTCTATGACATATAGTTTTTGAGTTATGCGACACACATACGCACATACAGACGTCACGAGAAAATTCGTCGTAATTAACTCGAGGGGTGGTTGAAAAGGATTTTTCGGCTGTTTATATGTTGGTAGGTACATATGCACGTGCTGACAGGTCGAAAAAACTACTGAACATTCATTCGGGGGTGAGCAAAATCAAAATTTAGACCCAAATTTGAGTGATTTTTTTTCGCGATCACAATACTTCCTTTACTACATAAAAGGAAGTAATAATTCAATTTCGAAGGATCTTCTCACTGAAACTTAAGAAAAGTTTTAAAATACGTAATCTTTGTGGGGTCAGTCGTTCATGCGACATCTGCAGATCGTGGCGTTTTAGCCAAGAGCTAACCCGGAGTAGCGTCAAGAAAGGGCCCCGATCAGTTGTCTGGTGCCTCAAAATCTATGATCCGACACTGAGTATTCTGTACTTTGTTAAACTTCTCACCGCAGTTTTCGGGACGTGTTAACAGGACGCAACACGCCCAAGTAACTTTGGGTGCATTGTTAATAACATTTGAAATAAATGTAGGGAGACTGGGGACAGTTGTGACAATTTTCATTTGCTCCCCCATAGATCCCTTAGTAATGCCTGTGAGCTGGTTTAAAGTTGTTTTTATGTTAAAGTGTACATTTGCCTGCTTATAAATACTAAAATTCCCTCCCTAAGTACAATAGTTAATTCACAGGACCAAATTAAACAAAAAAGGAAAGAATGTCACAACCGACCCCACCCCAGGGGCGGTTGTGAGTGCTTTGGGTCGGTTGTGACAAGTCAAAAAATACAGCAAAACAGTCTAGATCACTTTTAATTTCAAGTAATATTAAACGTAATTTAACATAACCTTCATCTGGGAAAGTTTGACATTTAACAATGTGTCTCGTTCAGTTGAAGTAGCCTTATACCAAGTCTTGCAACAATATCAGGTTTTTGGAATTTCGTAACGTATGTTTTGGCAAAATTATGCACATCATATGGGTCATAGCCGTGTCTGTTCATAACAATTCTCAAGTATCAAAGAAAGATTCTACATTTATTTGTTTTATTGAAGCTTGTTACTCTTGAAAGGCTAGTTGCATGAGCTACACGAACAGACGTGAAAAATTTCTATTCATAAAAGAAGGAAACCTTTTCTCAGTAGCCATTTCACTCTCATGTCTGCTTTCAGCTTATATATAAGCTCAAAAGCACTTTATTATTAGCAATATAACCTATACACACGTTGTTTTCATTGTGACAGCGCCGGCCGGCTCCATCGCGTTTACGAATGAATGTTTCGTAGCAAAGACTTACGATTAACGTTGCATTTCCAAAGTTGTCCAAAAGAAAAAAAGTTTCACTTCTTTATAAGCTTCTTTATATTTCATTAGGTCACACTGCCCTATTTCTGTCTCCTTCAAGCATATTATGGGAATCAAATATGATAAAAACATGTTTTACTCGTGTCACAACCGTCCCCACGCAATTTGTCACAACCGACCCCAACCCACTACTTTTGAAAACAGCAATCGCCATGGCAATACAAAATAGCTTACATAAAAAGTAATCACTGTTATTTCACTATTAAGGTTCATTACTAACGGGAAGAAAACTTTCATTTCTCTATCTGTACCTATTTAACAGGAATTACTAAACGAAATCGAACAAAAAAACTTACTTTTGACTATTAAAAAGTAACCAACCCCTCTGCTAGCGTTAATGTCGCTCGATGGCTACCGCAATGCTTTGACACACATTCAGACAAACATGCTGATACTATCTCTCTTTGCTTCAACCAGGTATTAATTATGGTTATGCTAATATGACGACTGTCACAACCGCCCCGTGTCACAACCGTCCCCAGTCTCCCCTATGGTTTTCGCTGTAGAAAGCTTAAAATAATCGAGGCTGACATTGGAGTGCCCTTTGACAAATCCAATCTCCACAGTGAATTAATAGACTTAAACAAATTGATAACAGAAGGAAAAACAACTCTGCAATGAAATATAGTGTAGCTGCAATTCAGTTTTTGCGGGTGAAATGGTAAAAGTAGAGCTAATTGACGTCACAGGTTTCATTTTCAAGGCGTGCTTTTTTGCATGTGGGTTTCTTAAAAATTCATTACAAATCAATCACTGTGTTTTAAAATTCGGCGATGATGAATTTGTGTTTTGTAAGTGTCTTGGCAATATCTAGTAGTCAAAGTAAAAATATTTAATAGGTCAAAACTTCCCTAATGACCTTTCTCTGCCTCCCCCCCCCCCCCTCTAAATGACAGGCCTGTGCAGTTAATATTAAAGCAATGGAACGGTTTACTGCAAAAATGAGGTAGCTACAATTTTAATGTTTTCAAAAGGTCTGCATTAGAGCTCAAAACAACAATCTACTTTCTTTTTTATATTTCAACAACTTTCCTTGCATGTTTCAAAGTAGTTATACAAAAGGAGTCAAGAGATGTAAAATTTTTAGAAATTTAATTTGCTGTTTTAAGTTTTAATGCGGACATTTCGAAAATTGAAATTTGGAGTTCTTTTTTTATAGCAGCAAGTCCTTCTATTTTAAAATAAAAAAGTGTTTCGCTCTAAATCCAATTTTCAAGTCCAAATTTTCCATCAATACATAATTTAATAAGCTCTGAATTCATTTTTTGAGCAAATAATAGTTGAATATAATTGAAGATTTTTTGGACACACATTTTGTTTTTTCTAGTACTTCAAATACCAACACTCAAAATGATAAATGAAGCAACATTCACATTACCTATCTACTTTTGCAGCTTTATGCCAGCCACCATATTCACCATAAGGGGAATTTTCTTTTTGCTTATTTTTGTTTTCTTCACGTTCTTCAGCAACTTGCCAAATAGGTTTATTTTCGCCTGTAAAAAAAGCAACATTCAGTATTTGTATGAATTTCAAAAGTAAACTTGCACACACATACGTTTTACAAACTCTTTTTAATTATACACTGGCAATATATAAGGTACAGATTGAGTTTCTTTCACCAACAGAAAATTTCAATTGATTTCAATTCAATCTTTCTTTTGTAAGGCATGTGTCTAATTCTATAGCTTAACCAGTAAGCTGAAGTATTTAACTCTCTTGAGAAATTTAAATTAAAAAGTGTGGGAAATGAAAAAAACATTCCTCCAGATAGATATAAAATAATTAAGTTTACAACAGTTTTATCAACACATCAAATTTTGATATCTCAGCAGTATTTTCCTTCATGTAACTCATGATTTATTTAATGGCAAAAAACATAAGACATTGTTATACCTAGAATTCTGAATTTGATTCAATACGTACCATCAATACTACCAAATTCTCTTTCGTGAGCTCTTGTAAGAACTTGTTTGTACAATATTTCAGCTTCCTTATATTTGCCTTGCTTTAAATATGCTGAAGCCTGAAATACAGAATTCAGTTAATGTTCATTTAAAGAATAAAAACATTATTACTATCACAA
This sequence comes from Uloborus plumipes, assembly GCA_038373865.1. Classification (NCBI taxonomy): domain Eukaryota; kingdom Metazoa; phylum Arthropoda; class Arachnida; order Araneae; family Uloboridae; genus Uloborus; species Uloborus plumipes. The sequence continues at coordinate 2,508 of JAXGGA010009158.1, read as the reverse complement.
AAAGTTAAATTCATAACAGATAAAACAGCTTTATTTTATTTTAATGTATATATGTCTATTTAAAAATAAAATTTTTATTAAACACATTATTAACCCTTTAAGCGCCATGCATACTACTTTAGGACCCCTTAACAATTTATTTTCTCCCTCCAAGTAATTAAGTTGAACATTTTAGACTCAACTTGAGTTCAATAATTAAGTTCCTAGTGTCATTGGTACTTTTTTTTCCCAATTCTGGATGCTAAATTGACTGAATGAAATATCAAAATGCGGAAATTTTACGTCGCAGCCCCTCAAAGGGTTAGTCCAAGTCATTGTCTAGTGTTGAGTTGCATGGCAGCCCTTCTGAGCTGGGCCACTGCACTTGCATGAAATTTATTACTTTAACTTCCTTATAGATGGTGGATATATAATATTACACCAGACTTTATACTGATTTTTTTCTTAAGACTATAAATAATTTGGCCTGCATGTGAAAATTATGCAGTATTTTTTTATGTAACTGCATTATAAGTACTTCTACTAATCAGATCTTTTGACATCCTTCATGTGCCTATTTAGTAAAGATTTAGCTACTTTATAAAAACTGAAATTTAGTGTTACTAGCCATTACATTTAAATAAAAAATCCTTCAATAAGACCTGAAGGTAAAATATTAGCTAAGTATAAAGTTATACAAATGAAATCAATGTATGAAAATAATTCAAGCCCCTTGATTAATTGTTTAAATATTCTTAAGTTAGAATAATTGTGAAATGAATCTGGTTGATTTTAAAAAGTGTTGAGTTTCATTTGGCAATTAATATTTTTGTGCTATTTCAAAGGGGCAATTAGTGCCAGCTCATGTAACTAATACAATCAAAAATATGTATCTATATTAAATAACAAATTTTTCAACTAGCAAAAGAGTGTCCCAAATTTAAATTTTCAATAAAAGGTTTGAATACACCACTTTATACTTATAAGAACTACTAGGTGACCCGTGCGGAAATCCGCAAAAAAAAAAAAAAAACCTCTAAACTTAAAATTTAATACGACAATTTTTATTGGCTTCATTTGCACAACATCGCCATCTACTGTCGTCGTTCTGACAACTTTTCAAAGAGATCAAAGACACGTTCACTTTTACAACTACTACAAAAATGATACCCTATATTAAAATCAAATACCCAAGGCTACTACTAAACTAAATACTAACGTTATCGCAAAACTACCATAGTATTTTAAAACAATAAAAGTTACAATTAAGGTTTACCGAGCTAAGCCTTGGCTTGAAATGTCGCATTTAAAATTGATTTGAACAACAATGTAACGATTTTGACAGTTGAGCAAAAAATTTAACTTTTTCAAACTTCAATCGCTTATAAGTCGCTTAAACGTGTATTTTCGAGATTCTCGTTACGCGGCGCTAGCGGAGAAACGTTCTAAAGAACGCATTTTTTTAAATCTTTCGAATGAAATCAAAATGGAGACGATACGACAATTATTTCGCTAGATAGAGTCAATTTTGTGCCCAAAAATTGAAGTTCGAATAAAAAATGAACCGACACTTTTTAGAGGGTGGGTCTAATTTTCGTCAATAGCCCGCGGGATAAGCTTCAAAATCATAAATTTTCTTGCAATTCGATAAAGAAATGAGCGAGTTTCGACCGGGTATAGGATTCGGCTTAGAGAAATAATATATGGAGATTTTCTTCGTGAATTGCTCAAAAACAAAAAATATTATTAAAAACTGCAGATAAAGCATATTTAAGAAAAAAAATTAAAGGAAATTCACTTTAGATAAGAATAATTCATCTTTCATCATTAGGGAATGAGTAGCAGTTTTCTCTCAAATATAATTGTAAAATCTAAATTAAACAGTTCTTAAATTCCGGATTTAACTCATTACATGATATTATTTTTATTTTGTTCCATCACACTATTTTAATTACTTTTTCAAAAAACTGTTTCAAAAAAATTTTGCCATTGCATATTGTACTACTTTCAGACTCCTGGGGTTCATTAGAATAATGAGCATGTTTCTGATTTCAACAGATTAATTATTTTGTGTTCTTCAGACAAAATATTATTTAAAAATCATGGTTGAAAAAGATAAAAAGATCGGATTAAAATTATGTGCAAAATTTACATACATAATTCAGTTTTAGCATTTTCATGAACATTTTGCAGGTCTTAGTGTTATGTGGCAGAGAAATATGAATGTTTTTTAATATAGTATCTTAGTTTGCAGAAATTTTAATGGAGGGTCATAATATCAGTGAAATAATAGAATTACATCACTAGATTTTAATTTATTGTATGGTTTTAACATTAGGTGCTGTTCAATGTTTTCAATGAAAAATCTGAAACAAATTTTTTCATGTCAAATTAGATCTACTTCGAGAATTTCATACTTACTAAGTTCAATTTGTATTTACTATGTTCAAAATCTCATATGTTTTTCTTCGGAGGGATTATATTGAATTTAAGAATATTTATTTCCTAATTTTATACAAGCTTTAAAAT
>JAXGGA010009157.1:0-52811 GCA_038373865.1 Uloborus plumipes | reverse complement strand
ATTTTTAATAATTATCGGTCATTTCAGCGAAAATGGTACAAATCAGTCCGATACTTCAGAATTTTGGTAATTAATTTTAATATTTACCACTAATTAATTGTATTTCTTTATTTGTTCTCCATCTATTGTGTGTAACCAAGTATTACTTATTTAGGCAAAAGGACTCAAAAAAAAAAAAAAAAAAAAATCTTTGAAAAAAGAAGGAAAAATGATCTGCCCCACCTTCAAATTGCTAGGACTTGAAATGCAATTTAAGATTAAGCTGAAATGGAACAACAAAATCATTTGCAATGTACAGCACAAAAAATGCTTCTGACACCCTTTCTGATGATTTTTATGTATGTAAACAAAAAAATCTTGGAAAAACACTTATTTATCTTTGTTCCTAGATTTTTTATGTTTCAAACTGTCCACTTTGTTACAAGCCTTTCAGAAATAAAATAAGCAATTGCATTCAATGTGATATTTTTTTAAAGAAGTCAGGGTGTCAATGATTTAAATCAATTGATTTTTTAAAAAAAATCATTGATTTAAATCACTTTTTATTTTAATCCTTAAAAAATTCTCTTGGACAATCCCAATTTCATTATTTTTACCATTTTCTTTTAGAGCTTTGATTTCCATCTAATAAATGGAAAAGTAATCCTACTCCACAGATGCTGGAAGGTTGCAGTCCAAATAATATGTATGCACAAATAGTGCTGATTTGTTGTCTAATATGTGAAATAAAGAAAATACATGCAGGTACTGCAAAGAGTGAATTGAGGGGGGTGGGACATGATAGAATGTGTGTGATATACTTTCAGTGAAAAGAAAAAACAAAAACAACCAAACAGAAGCATCAACCTTGCATCAGCAACTGGGGGGGGGGGGGGGGGCAGTCTTTATTAGTGGCTGAAATGGAACATATTCCAGCTTTACAAAACAAAAGCAAAATAAAGGGGGGGGGGGGCTGAATGAAGTGAGGATTGGGTTGAGCTTCCTGCCCCATTTGATTTTTATCCTAGCTAGTTGACAGGATTATTTTCAGATTGGCTCCTAACACTTTTTTCTGGGTTTCTTACTGGTGAACTTTTACTTCAAAGGTGTTTTTGTATTTTTAAAAACTTTTAGGTAAGTTGTTCATAAATAAAAATTAATTAATAACTGAAGTTTCTAATTAAAAAAAAAATCCGATTTAAATAAAAAAAATCCGATTTTTTTGATTTTTTAAAAAAAATCATTGATTTTGTTACACCCTGAAAGAAGTACAAGTTATGTATCTGCTGTAATTACTTTGATACATTGAATTATACAGTCAGCAACTAAGATAAGCCTAAAATGCTTTGCTGGTGATAGTTAATTTGCACTGTGAGATGTCCACTTTGTTAGTTGCATTAAATTTTTTTTTTGAAATTGCAGACAGAATTAGTTAGGATGTTTAGTCCATTTTATACTTGTTCTGTAATTAACTTTTCTTTACAATTAGAAATATATTTTTCAAACTTCATTTGTCTCCTCTGTTACACAAAAGTGGGCAAACTATTCAAAACCCTTAATGAATGACTCATATACAAGCCATTTACACTTTATTATGCACAAATAAACAGAGAAAAAATTTTAAAACATCGATTAGTTGGCCAAAATTACTTCATTTGATACTCTTAACTCGACAATTTCAGATGTGATTTGTACCATTTTGGTTGGAATAACCCATAAATGTAACATTTGCATCTAAGAATATCTTTATTTTTTCAAAATGAAGTTGAATTTCAAGGTGATTGTTTAAGAATTAGTTCATTAATTTGTTTTTAAAAAAGTGAATGTGTTCAGCATGACTCTTAATGTATTTAAAATGATAAGTTGCTACTTTTAAGAATGTGTATCTTAATTTTTTGGAGCTAAAGTAAAGAATATTTAAGTATAAGTTTACTCATTTGTTTTTTTAAAAGTGAACAACTTTAGCATAACTCTTGAAAATATATTTAAGCTGCTGATTTGAATCTTCAGAAAATATGTACCTTTTTTTTTTGGGGGGGGGGGGTATATAAAATTTTTAATTCATTATTTGAGTATAAGTTTATTATTATCCGTATATAGTAAACGGATTTTCTAATCTAGACTATGATTCCAGACTTAGAATGCTTAATATGTATAGTCTTGAGCAAAGGAGAACCAGAGGGGACATGATTCAGTTATTTAAATTTATTAAAATGAATGATGTTGCAGGGTTGGATTTTTGCACGGAAAGCAGGACAAGTGGTCATTGTTTTAAGCTGTTTAAATCTCAGGCTAACCTGGAAATTCGAAAAAATTACTACTTTAGCAGGATAGTGGGAACTTGGAACAGTTTACCGGAAGAGGCGGTAAGGAGCAATGGAGTAGATAGCTTTAAGAGGGCCATTGATCTTCATTGGGGTCTTTAATTTGACGAGGACCAGCCCAGTTGGGCCCAGAGCCTGCTGCTGGTCGTCTCTTTTGTATTTGTATTATTATTTAACACACTGGTCCTGTTTTAATATTTTCTTCTTTAACTTGTATGTTAGAAAAATTACATGCGTATTATTCTTTAAAAAAAAGAATTTCAAAGCAAAATTTTGCTTTATTATTGCAAAATTAGAAATAAGAAAATGTGTTACTTTGTAAAGAAGTTTAAATTCATAAAATTCTAATAAAATATGTATTAATTTGAAAAAAAAAAATTATCTGAGCTTAGTTTTTTTTCTTTCTTCTTTCTTTCTTTTTTTGTAAATCAATTATTGTGTATATAACAGTGGTGAAATATTTAATAAATCTATTATTTATGTAGAAACTTATTGAAATGATATTGAAACAGAAAATCTTTGAAATTTAAACAAAGAATAATAATTTGGAAATAAATCACACTATGCTAGTGTTTTATTTCATATGTAGCGCGATTCCTGTACAATAAAATAGAGGCTTTAGAAATTAATTTGAACGTATTTAACATGTTCTTAAAGAAATTATGTGAGAAACAACTTTGATTTATTGTTTTGAAACTGCATTACATAAAAATTAGCGAATATGCAATGTAATTGTAATGCTGGATATCCGGCGGTACAATTCCGGATATCCGGTACCCGGCAAAATTACTATCCGGTCCATCCCTACTCCAGTTGCTGCCATACAACCCTAAACCATTATCGAACCACCACCGTGTTTTACAGTTCCTCTCATGTTCTTTGGTTCTAGAGCTGAATTCGCTTTCCTCCAAACTTTTTGGTGCCCATCTGACTCGTAGATGTTAAATTTACTTTCATCCGAAAAAATCACAGAATTCCAAAAATTTGTGTCCTGCTTTAAATTTTTTTTTGCAAAATCTATTCTCGTTTTGCTATTCACTTTGCTAACAAATGGTTTTCTTCGCATATTTCGACTATGGTATCCTACCCAGGGCTGCGGAGTCGGAGGAAAAATTGTCGACTCTGACTCTGACTCCGACTCCGGCATTTTAAAACTTTCGACTCCGACTCCGACTCCCGACTCCTGCTTTTTTTTTTCTTATTTATTTTTTTTCCCAAATGTGAAGAGGGAAAACCCTTAACAAAGGTTGAAATATTAAGTCCATTTTTAAGAGTTTCATTTTTATTCATGGTCGTAGAAAGGACTCAGTTTAGGCGGGGGGCGGGTAGCAGGCAGGGGTATCCCAGTTGGAGGTCATGGAAGGTCATTGTGACCTCACAAAAAGTTCAATTTTCTCAAGAATTCTCGTAGGTAATTTCACCACATTTACCTCAATTCTCGGAGGTCACTATGACCTCCCAAAAAGTCCATTTTCTCCAGAGCAAAAGTCAAGTCTGCTCTTGTCATTTGACTCCGTACAAAACGAATCCTTTTATTGTTAAATGGCCAAACTTTATTTTAACATTTTTCATTCACTTGCTTAAGCCCAAACATAGCAATTCGTTTCACAAAGCAGACCCGCCATTTTGAAGATCTTTTTAATGATCCTAGATGCTTAGGATTTGGATATATTGGAAGCTGAAAATTTGTATATGTTAGTTTCAAAGATATGTTTTCACCTCCATAAAATTTCATCCAAATCGAGGGTGGTCGGAGTCGACATGTTTTTCAGCGACTCCGACTCCTTTGGTCTAAAATCCATCCGACTCCGACTCTTCGACTCCGACTCCGCAGCCCTGATCCTACCTTCCATAACACACAGCGAATTGTTTCAGGATTGCATGACTTCGCAAAATTGTTTTTCACATCAGTTGTCAATTTTGGTGCTCTAATCTTCGGATTTTTTTTTCACATTTCCAACAATAATTCGCCTTTCTCGATCCGTCAAAATGGGCGGTCGTCCTGTTCTTGACTTGTTTAGAGTATTTCTCTGTGCCTGGAACTTTTCAATGATTTTTTGCACTGTTGCAGGACTTTTACCTATGATTTTATCGATTTGTCTTTGGTACTTGTTTTCCTTGTATAGCTTCATTATTGCATCTTTTAAATCTTTTGATAATTCTTTTCCACGTGGAGGCATTGCTGATTTGCTAACGTACTAAAAGCTCAAACTTACAAGCTTTGTAGCAGAGCACTAAACTTATCACTGAAATACGCAAAATCAATCGAGGAGTTTCATTCAGCCTATTTAAAAGTCAAAAATTCAGAGTGCATATACATACTTTTATGATTTAAATTTCTACTGGTAGTTGACAAAAGTACTCTTAAAGTTTTTTTAAACCATAATGATTTGGTTTATTTTTCCTTAATTCATGACTTGAATCAAAAGCTATGAAAAAAGTCTTCAAAATAATATTTTTCTACAATTTATTAGAGAACTTGAGTTTCTTCATCAATCCAATCGAGTTTTTAGTGTATCAACTTAACTCTCTGGCAGATAGTTGGAATTGCTTGCTACCGTAAATTTGGCGATCTTTTAAATCGCGCCAAGAGCCCTCAATACAAGGGCGGATCCAGCTTCTGGCTAAGGAGGGGGTCATTTTCGGAAGGGGGGGGGTCAAAGTGCCATTTTTTCGGAAAAAATGGGGGTTTTGACAATTTTTTCGTAATATAAGTACCAAAAATGCAATTTTTTGCTATATTTTGTCGGTTAAGGGGGGGGGTCATGACCCCCATGACCCCCCTCTGGATCCGCGCCTGCCTCAATAATGGAAGTTTTCCCAATAACTATCTCAAGTATAAAGGATAAAAAAGGTATTTGATTAACAGATTAATCTTTTTTAAAATTTTCCCAATAATTATCTCAAGTATAAAGGATAAAAAAGATATTTGATTAACAGATAATTCTTTTTTTAAAACCAAATGAGATTCAGTTTCATAAGTCGGAACTCCTTTAGATTTGTAGAGGCTTAGATGTCATGCATTATTTTCCAGACGAACACTATTTTGTTCTTTATACCTATTGCTGTTTTCAATCAAAGTGTGTTACTATATTTTCTTGCCAAACATCCGATTAATAGTTCGTTTTCATGTCCATACTATTTGTTATGATATACCGTAGGGGTGCACAACCTGCGGTCCGCAGGCCAGATGCGGCCCACCGCGTAGCGATGTGCGGCCCGCGAGTGCATTTAATTTCTTGTGTTGAAAAAAAAAAAAAAAAAATTTCATAACTTTTTTTTTGGAAAGAAAATTCAAAAGAAGGTTTTCCTAATAAGATTTAAAATAACACACACCAAATAAAATCGCCCCAAAATTCGTTTGAAGAAAAATTTTAGGAAGAAAAAAGAGTGGGGGCTTTAGGAAAACAGATTAGACCTGAAAATTTCAATTTGCAATTACTAACCAGTGGACAGTTGACCCTTATAGATTACTAGGCACTGATTCAAACCGAATAATTGTTACAGCAACAACCACGACATTAAAAAGAAAAAAAAAACTCTCTTCACACACATTTTGAAAAATATATTTTTTTAATGTTTCACTCCTCAAGGCCTATGTTTCCTACTTGAATGTTAAAAATTCTGCTTGTTTCACTTTTGCCTCTTGAATGCTTTGCAATTTTGACATTTTTATGTATTTTTTTGGTGCCACGTGTAAAGCGTAATTTTAGAGTTTGACTAATTTTCCTGCAATTTTTTAGTATCGGCTTTCAGGGCAAGATATTTCTTCTTATTTGCGTAGTAGTGCACTATGCAAATCATATTGAACAATAATACAACTGCATTTTTCAAAATAAATACGATTTTTTTTAACCACCATTTTTTAATTTTTGCACTCACCACATGGCAAATGGCTATTTTTCGAAGTAAAAAACCTAAACATTAAATCATTTGGAGTTCTTGTTCATGAAGCTCTTGAAATAGAAAGGGCTAGTTGCCTTTCTGACCTCTGATATATGCAAATCAAATTTCTAATAGTAGGGGCTTTTACAGTTCTATACAACTTTACCTCCTTAACAAAAAAATATTAATTAAAATACAAGCATGTTTAGACTTTCAACTATCAACAAACGCAATAAAATTGGTAGATAAATTTCAGTCTCAGCCATCTAATTGAAAATTTTGGTTTCATAGCATTTTCCTGAATTTTTAGTTGTATAATGTTTGTAATTTTTGGTATGATTTCTTTTTTGTTATTTTTGGTATTTATGCAATTCCCATCTGTTGGTGGTTTTGTCTTTGCATTGGGCTAGTTGCTTTCGCACTGTTTGCAGTTTTTCCATGACTATTTTTTGAATCTCATAATTGATTTTGTATTGTCATAAGAAAAACTGCTTAGGACCAGAAGCTCAAAACATTTTCTTCACTGGAACAGTTTTACCTTTCTAATTAACTCTCTGAATCATGTGTATGCAATATTTCGCAGTTTTGTGTTTTAATTAAGTTATTAGTTTTTCCCCAATTCATTTAGTGAAAAGATTCAGTATTAATCAGTATATCAATTATGTGTACAAATTTTTCTTACATTTATTAACATCAGCGAAGGACTGGTGCATGATGCCAAGCCCATCATTTTTAAAATTTTCCTGGAGGCAAAGGTTAAGTACTCAATGCAAATTATGTGATAAAATATTTAAAAAAAAAAAAAACAATTTCTTAAACTGGGGTGGGGGGTGGGGGGGGGGGGGGAAATAACCCTACCCTTCATGACCCCTGCAAATGATGGGCTTGCGGCGGCCCTTCAATAGAGCTCCTGTTACGTGTGTGGCCCTTCGCTGAAAAAGGTTGTGCACCCCTAATATACCGCAATGTTGGAAATTATTTTAACACTTTACGGAATGGTGTACATTTAGCACCAAATATAATATTCAAATTGATTTCAGATTGCCAAAAAGTAATCAGCTTCATAGAGAATACCTCAACATTTGGCGACAATTTCTCTTTCACAAAAGTGATAATACATAAGTTTCTTTATTTATGGAACAGATAGGGGTTCAGAATTATCCAAGGTATCCCAACTTAATTACCGAATTGGCGACTTTTTAAATAGCGCCAAGAACCTTCAATAATTGAAATTTTCCAAGGCGCGTTGCTACGCAACTATTTTTGTTTTCTAGAGTAGAAAAAATTATTTATGTATGATAAATACCTGATTTAATATGTTTCCTTCTCAGACAAACATATTATTGTATGACAGTACTCAAATGCTTCCATATTTTTTAAGGTGTTTGCTTTTCATGTCCGTAATATTTGTTATTAACCGCAATGTTAAAAATTATTAACGACGTACGGAATGGTAGGTATTGAGCACCAAATAGGTCATTAAATTGTTTTCAGCCTTACGAATAATATATTCATGCTTGCTCAAATTGTGCCACACGTGCAAAATTTATGGAACTCATTTCTTGGCATTAGATATGTTGTTTCTTAATTTTCAAACGGTTGTGCGTATGGACGAGTATTTCCTGATAGCTTATGCCATCAAATTACTAAAGTACAACCATTCCTCCATGATTTTTTTCTTATTCAAAAGGATGTGTTACTTTTCTGTTTTAAGAAGTTTCTTCAAGTACTGTCAATTTTAAGTATCATTTACATCTTTATATTGCAAAATTTCAACAAGTCCGCCATTGTTGTTAAGCTTAGTTTAGCCTTCTAAGTGACTTTATTAACTTTTTAAGAAGTGGACATCTGTGTTTTCCAACTCTACAGAACATAGTTTTTTAAAGGAAAATGAACTTTTTTATTGAATAGACTTTCTGAAAGTTGAATAACTTTATCAGAAGATAACTTTGCTTGATTTAGAATTTTTAAAATCTTTCATGCCTATTTTCAACAACGCTTTATAGATTTTTACATCCAAAACACCATGTGGAGACGAAATATACATCTAGGCAGAACAACATCTGCCGGGTTCTGCTAGTACTATATACATGTGAATGCACATTAGTAAACAATTAAAAATGGAAAATAATAAAGAGGATTGGAGGTTCAGCGATTGCATTTTTATTAATCAATATGAAAATCGATAATGAAACATATGTTACTCAATTCAAAATCACGTATCACATGAAAATATAACTCGTCTACCCTTCTTCCTGGCAAAGTCATCATTGATATCATCATATTTCAAACTCCTTGCCAAATCAGCATTCATGGCCAGAATGCTGAGATTGTTCATTCTTTCTTGGTTCATAGTTGATCGATTAGCACCTTTTATAATTTTCATCAAACTGAAACTTCTCTCTTCTTGACTTAGATGCAGGGATGCAGCAGAACAACCTGATTGCTTTAGTAATGTTCGGGAACCAGTTTAATCTTCCTTAAAGCATTCAGAAGTTGTAATGGTTGAAAAGATTGGTCTTCTAAGTTGGTCTTACGGATTGACATTAACTGTTTTATTTCGTTGAAAATTTCAATGTCTAATTGTCTATGTCATCTTTGTACGTCTGGCACAAACTCAAATATTGCTTTTCAATTACATCATCTTCTTCCTCAATATACGTCCAAAGACATTGAAGGAGATAACTGATTTTTTCTGAAAATTCAAATCTTTGACTTAAACCTCTCTAAGACTGAGTCGGGAAGTTTGTAAAACATCGATTCTGAAATTTTCCTCTTCGTGTTTTTTTGCTGGATTTTCTGGTACACATCTTGTTAAGAAGCATCTCTGGTTTCGTCATTTTAAAATTTTCTTTTGTTCAGGGTTCTCTTTTTGTCCTAGAAATCTGTTTCACATTCTACACTTTCAGCCATATTTGTAGTCACAAGCTTAGCTTAAGTGTACAGATTACTCCATTTGTCTCGCAAAACGTTTAGTTCCTCCATCAGGCCACTGCTGTTCTTTGTCTCTATGTCAAGTGTTGCTGATCGAGCTTGTAACACTTTGTTTTTGTTATCAATTGCAACAAGCACTTTAAGCCATACTGTTGACATCATTATGCACTCAAATGATCTTAAGTATTTCATTAGCCCTTTCAAATCTGTCTTGCACTGTGCTGTTAAATTAAGCTCCTTACAGTCATTCAGGGCATGAATAATGGCAAATGTTTCACATAAGGTCGAACACTATCTACTTCGGCGGACCATCTCGTTTGGGAACTACTATGCAAGGAACATCCAATATGTTTTTTAAGTATTCCCATCTTTGAGGGCTTCTAGAGAAAAAATTGTATATCTTTTGCAACAACCCAAAAAATGTTGTCACTTCTTCGCAGCATTGACTTCACTTAAGTTCAGGCTATATGCAGCACAGTAGCTATAAAAAACCAAATTGTTATGTTCAATTATAATAGCTTAAACGCTTTTATAAACTCTGGCCATATTTGACCCATTATCGTATCCCTGTCCTCTGCACTCCTTCAACGGAATATTGTGTTTGCTAAATTCGTCAATGATCAATTTAGCGACATCCACTTCCGTTTTTTTGTTAAAGTCAACATAATTCAAAAATTGCTTGCAAATTATAAATTCCGATTCACAATCTAACAGATATCTCAAGATTAATGTTGTTTGCTCAGTATGTGAAGCATCGGGGGTAGAGTCTGCAATAATAACAAAATATTTAGATTTCTTTCTTTCTTCTGAAATCTTCTGTCGAACTATTTCCCCACAAAATTGTATAAGCTCATTTTGTGAGTCTTTAGACGGCTTGAACCCGTTTTCCCTCTTCTATTTTTGAAATATGCCCTCTTAGTAAAGGGTTATATTCGGCCAATAGCTCGATCAGACCCAAAAAGTTTCCATTGTTGTGATCACACCAGCGCCACCTCCCTCAGTGTTTATAATTGGTTTAGAATGAAGTTAAACTGATCCTTAACTCTACACATTACACTGTTACACATTTTAATACACATATTATTTACTACACATTATAATATTAATAACTATACATTATAATATTAATACTATATAAATACTGCATAAAGTATTTTACTACACATTACACTGACGCTACACGTTAAGCATGTTGATAAAAAGAACAGCTGTAAAGCATTAAAACTTAATCTGTCAATTTAATTTTTCATTACGAAACTAAATTTTAAGCTCTGAGATGCATTTAATTTAAAAAATGTATTTTTTTGTTGGCTCGGGCTCCCCGTGACTCCAGGTCCCTATGCATTTGCCCCTTTTGCCTCCCTATGTCACTGGCCCTGGTGGCTGATATACTTTTTTTTTTAATTTGAAGTGAAAATTTTTGAATTGTAATTCGCATTGAAAGAACACAAGATTTTTTGAAATGCAAATAATTCTAAGACTTAATGCCCAATACGACAATTTATTGTTGACTTTAATAGAATTTATACATGATGGCGTCAATTTAATATAATATTAAATATTGCCATTCTTGCTTTCTCTCTCTGATCGTGCTTTGTTTTTTGTTCTTATTATATTGGAGCAATAAAGGGAAAATGCCTTGCTCGTAATTAAGATAGTATTTTCATATTTTGCAAAAAATGCAACCGTAGTAGAAACCCTGTCCTGGTTATTAAAACTTTATTGAACTTGCTGTTGTATTAAACAATGACCCTCCGAAAGTCAAAGTATATGAAAATTTTGTTTTCCTTCAGTTCATTAATTATATTTTTTTTATTGCAGTGGAAATTTTCTGGTTCGTGTCCGAGCCCAGGTCATGACCAGAGATGATTCATGGGAAGGCTGGGTGCCTATGGGCGGAGGTGGACTGAGCAATGTATCTGTAAGAAAAAGGATTGTTTCAGAAGACGACACCAGGCCGGAGTATCTGATTTGTGGAAAAAGGATATCTGATCAGACGGTAATGATAAATTCAAAAAAGATCGTTATTTAAAATATCCTATTCTTTCCTTTTTAAAATTTCTAGTGTTTCTCTCATATCAAGAAGGGGCAAGATGCTTTCTAGTAAAAAAGCATTTTCTCAAAAGAATTTTTGCTGTTGGAGAGCTTTATTTTTATTTATTTCTTTCTTTTTTTTTTTTTTTTTTTGATGTAACTTATTTACTTATTTTTTGACTAGATATATACAAAGCCCTAGCATTTTACTATGAAAAATTACAAAAAGCTCTAATCAAAATTCCCATTAGAGGCAAAAAAATTGATGGAGAAAATCTCACCCTTTGTTGAAACTCGTATGAGATTAGTTGATGCTTGCGAAGCTTTCATGCTTGACATCAGTAATTCAAAATTTGACCCCCCGACCCCGTAAATGATGGGCCTGATCTTAAGTCAAATGTTCAAACTATGAAAATATTGTGGTTGTTTTGAATCAGTAACAGTATTTATATCCAATATTTAAGCAAAAAGTAGTAGAACTCAAGTTGCAGACTGTACAGTGCAAAGTTTAATAAAATCTTACATATTTCTTAAAAGAGACATTTTAGAATGAAGTTTTTACTTGAAATAGAGAAAAACAAGAAAAGTATTTAGTCACTCACATACTTTTTTAGTTTTAAGATATGAATTTTTTCTTTGTGTTATGAATTCAGAAATCCTGTATCTCTTGTAGAGTCCAGCACAAAAACCATAATGTTTTATTTACACTGCTCTAAATAAACACACATCAATAAATATTTTTATTTTCTTACTTTTATGCATCATATTACATAATGAAAAAAATTGCACAAAATAAATAATATTTTAACACCAATTTAAAAAGTATGGTGGACTGGACTCTGCATTTTAATTACTACAGTGACCTCTCATTCTCTTTTCCTTTGTCTGCAGAGAAAATATGTAATTAAAAAAATGTTGCTTTGTTTTTGACATCACAGAAAAAAAATCTTATTAGAAAATGCAAGGGCTTCTTTTTTTAATAGATGAAGAAAATTTGTATGTTTCCCATGCATCTAAATTTGTTCCTAAATTTTCCTAATATGATAATAAACTAGTTTTTTGTTAGTGCACATTATTTTTATGTTTGTTAAATCATTAATTTTCATGACCTCTGTTATATGGTGCTTTTTAATATCTCACATTTTTTAGTTGTCTCCCAAGAGAGCCATATAAGGTGGAGTTACTGCAATTCATTTTACTTTCTGTTTGCTTTGCATTTCATTTGTCGGCAATAATTTGTTTTTATGGCATCCTTTTTTCTTTTTGGTAAGATTATGGTGTGAATGAACCCATTTTTCATAGTTATTTTGTTATTTTTTTAGATGGTTCTTAGCTGTACTATCAAAAGAGATTTTGAATACAACAAAGTGATGCCAACCTTCCACCATTGGAAAACTGGTGACAAGAAGTTTGGTCTTACCTTTCAGACAGCAGCAGATGCCCTAGCCTTTGATAAAGGTGTCAAAACTGCTGTAGAAGAACTTCTTGCAGGTAATTTTTTTAATTTTTGCTTCACATATGAAAAATGAAAATATTTGCTTTTGTTCTAAAGCAGTTTCCCAAAGTGTGGTCCGCTGACCCCCAGGGATCCAGGAATTCATGCCAATTCGCCCACATTACTATCTTGCTAAAACGTAATAAAATAGTTGAAATTGGAGGAGGAATAACAATACTTTTATTTCAAAGGAAAGCACATTTTTAGGTTACAAAAAAAGTTTTTTGTTTACATATACAGGGGCAGCAATCCCCACACCTTCGATTTTAACACATATTTCACATCTAATTGAGTTTCGAATTGATTTTTACTTCCATAGCTGAAAATGATGATGTTAAATACTGAAAACGAGACAAGAGCTCTAAAAATTTCATAGGACAATATCTACTAATAATAAAGCTGAAAGTGGATTTTTGTCTGTCTGTTACGCAGGTACAGCCAAGACAGTTTGGTCGATTTTCATAAAACTTGGCACAAAATTAGTTTGTTGCATGGCATAGAGCACCTCGAAGCATTTTTTCTAAAATTCGAGTTAGTTCTTTTTCAAAGCTCAATTTTCACAAAAATTTGATAAAATAGAGAAGAAAAACTTCATATACATTCTCAAATTTTATGCCATTCAAAAGCTTGGAATTTTTGCTAATAAGGATGTTTGTTTAACCTGTAGGAACCGGGCGGTACACATGTTGTACCATAAGTCTTTTTTCTTTAGAAGACGGGGTCAGAGACGTAACTAGAGGGGGGCAGACGGGGCTCGTGCGCTGGGCACCAGATTTTAGGGGCGCTGAACTGGCTAAGTGACTGCATAATTTTCTTTTCATTAGTTGAAAACAAAGACAAATTTTTAAAAGCCAGCTCTCCCTTAAACTCAATGCAGCCACAGGCAGAAAATTAAAGAAATGTCTTTTAATGTGGGAAAGATCATCGGAGAAAAAGTCAGGAGGGTGCATTAATGGCATGAATATATTTTCTTTTAGAGAGTGACCAGTAAAAGTGTTCTATTTTTTCTATGAATCAGACACTCAGAAATTTAACTCACATGAGAAATTTTAAACCTACTATCAATAACATTTTGGCACCCTCAGGACCAGTCCTAAGGGGCAAGCAATATGAGCAGCCACTTAGGGGGCGCCAAATGGAGGAGGGCGCTATTTCAGAAGATTAAAAAACAAGAAGTTCTGTCAAGAATTAAACGAGCCTACTTTCCCGTGCATCGACATCGGCATTGTAACATCTGATCAATATTCTCTTGAATATCTGAAACTGAAAATTATGTCAAACATACCTTTATAGCACTTAAAGCTGATTCCTAAAAGCAAAATATACCCCTCTCATCAGATGAAATGGACACGTAAAAATTAAATAAACGAGTAAATAAAGTTTTGTCGCACCTTTTAAAGAATGTAACTGTTACAGTTCTTCTGTAGAAAAATTCTACAATCGTTTTCAAAAGAAAAAAAATTGATAAATAAAATAAAAGAACTTCAAAACACATTTTATCAAAGAAAGAAAAAAAACCTAGTTCGTTAATAAAATGTCTCGAATTTTATTTTTAATCCATTGCCAGTTGTTAAATATAAATAAAGAAAATGCTCTCGTGAATGAAAAATTTTTGTAAACAAAAAAAATCTTCTGCCAAAAAAAAATAAAATAAAAATAAAATAAATTAAACAAAACAAAAAAAAAATAATAAATAAATAAACAAAAAATCGTCTGCCCAGTCAGTCATTTTTTTCTGAGCTTGCATTTCCGCCATGTTTGCGGAGTCGGAGTCGGAATCAGAGTCCTCACAGAAGATTTTTCAGAAAAGTACTTTACATACATTTCTTATCAAAACCATTTTCTTACAAAGTTAGTTTGAAGGAAATCCGCTATAAGTTCAGAATCAACATTCAATTTAAATTTCCCAGTAGGAGCTTATGTTAAATATTTTTCTGAACGGTTCATCATTGAACGAAAAATGGTTCAAATTGAAAAGTGAAATATGGGAATGAGTCTCTCCGAGATCTTTCGAACAAAAAAAAGTTTATTCAATTCGGACGGTTCACTTAAAAGTTATTAGGTGTGGAAAGGCTGCTTGAACGGTTCAATGTTGAACGAAAAAAATGTTCAAATCGGAAATTTAAAAACGGGAATGAAGTATTCTTGATAAGATCTTTCGAACAAAAAAAAGTTTATTCAATTCGGACGGTTCACTTAAAAGTTATTAGGTGGGGAAAGGTTGCTTGAACGGTTCAATGTTGAACCAAAAATGTTCAAATTTACAATTTAAATACGGCAATAAAGTATCCTTGCCGAGATGTTTCGAACAAAAAAAAGTTTGTTTAAATCGGACTGTTCACTCAAAAGTTATTAGGGGTGAGAGCTTGTTTGAACGGCTCAATGTTGAACGAAAAATTGTTTAAATAGAAAATTTAAAAACGGGAATGAAGTATTCTTGATAAGATCTTTCGAACAAAAAAAAGTTTATTCAATTCGGACGGTTCAATTAAAAGTTATTAGGTGGGGAAAGGTTGCTCGAGCGGTTCAATGTTGAACCAAAAATGTTCAAATTTACAATTTAAATACTGTAATAAAGTATCCTTGCCGAGATGCTTCAAACAAAAAAAAGTTTGTTTAAATCGGACTGTTCACTCAAAAGTTATTAGGGGTGAGAGCTTGTTTGAACGTTTCAATGTTGAATGAAAAATTGTTTAAATAGAAAATTTAAAAACGGGAATGAAGTATTCTTGATAAGATCTTTCGAACAAAAAAAAGTTCGTTAAAATCGGACGGTTCACTCAAAAGTTATTAGGTGAGGAAAGGTTACTTGAACGGTTCGATGTTGAACGAAAAATTGTTCAAATCGGAAATTTAAAAACGGGAATGAAGTATTCTTGATAAGATCTTTCGAACAAAAAAAAGTTTATTCAATTCGGACGGTTCACTTAAAAGTTATTAGGTGGGGAAAGCTGTTTGAACGGTTCAATGTTGAACCAAGAATGTTCAAATTTAAAATTTAAATACCGTAATAAAGTATCCTTGCCGAGATGCTTCGAACGAAAAAAAGTTTGTTTAAATCGGACTGTTCACTCAAGAGTTATTAGGGGTGACAGCTTGTTTGAACGGTTCAATGTTGAACGAAAAATTGTTCAAATCGAAAATGTAGATACGGGAATGAAGTATCCTTGAAAAGGTCTTTCGAACAAAAAAAAGTTTGTTTAAATCGGACTGTTCACTCAAGAGTTATTAGGGGTGACAGCTTGTTTGAACGGCTCAAAGTTGAACCCAAAATTGTTCAAATCGAAAAGTCAAATATGGGAATGAGCTGTACTCGCCGAAATCTTTCCAACAAAAAAAAGTTTGTCCAAATCGGAATGTTCATTCAAAAGTTATTAGTGGGGGGGGGGGGACAGACAGACCGACCGACCGACAGACAGACACACAAATTCCCCATCTCAATACCCTACTTTCAAATTTTTAATTTTTCGATATCCATTTTACCTTTTTATTTTTTTAACTTGGCGATATTTTTTGGACTTGGCGATATTTTTTAGGTGCATTAAGGAACTTTTAATGCTTTTTTCGTCTTTCTTTTATTTTTAACGGGAAAGTAGGCTAAAAACATTTTTAAAAAAATACTCTTGAAAAAAATGTTAAATGCAAAAACAGAAAAGTTTTTTTTTTAACCTTCGAAGTCTTATCAACTATGAAGGGGACTTCAGAAAGGAAGGAGGGGTTTATTCTTTAACCAGCTAAGATTTTTCAGCTACTGCTTTAAGCATCAAAGTTTATGTAAGTAAATATTTTAAATATATATTTCTGAACAATTTGAATAGTAAAAATGACCGGTTTTAAAGTAAATCACTTGATCAGGTTTCCGAATAGACATCATTAAGTAAACCAATATATTGCTTAGTTAATTTAAGAATTACATTTTGGCTACTTTTGGTCAATCACTGCAATACGGGGTTGGTGTTGAGAGTAGAGTTAAAAAAATTAAATCGCTACCGTAAAATGGGGTGTATAGGAACAGTGGGGTCAATCGGAACAAAACTTCCCGACCGTACAAAGAAATCCTTCATAAATAAACTATTGGGTATTTTTCGCCATGAATTTTTTTTTAGAAAGGTAAGATCATAGGAAATAGGAAAAAATTACTTTTGTAAATTTGGCAACGATACTGGCTTCTAAGGAGGGCTGCACGTGGAATGCTAGAAAACATCATATTTTCATAGACTGCAAAACTTCATATGCAAGAACAAACCTTCTTATATTTAAAAGCTAAGAGTGGTATGTTTCAATTATACGTGTATCTGAACAACAGAATACCACATTAAAATTTACATTTTTTATAAATTGTGTCATAAAAATGAAGAATTCTGAAAAATGCCATAGGAAAAAAAAATGCGGGGTGAATCGGAACACTTAGTTCTGTTGTTCCAATTCAAACTTATTTGAAGGAAACTGTTTGAAAAATCAAGATTCTAACCCTAATTCTTCTAATCAAGACAAGGACAATTATTTATTACTGTTTATCCTTTCTCGTGCGCAACTAGATCTTGGAATGACAAACAGTTGCAGATTTCAAAAGATTTTTTCACCAGGAGACGTCTTTTTACTTAAAAAACTGGGGGAAAGTCATATAGACTTAATGTAGTAAAAGTCCAGCACACAAACAGTGATGAATAAGCGAAAAAATCTTTCAGGACAATCCCCGAAACCCAGAGATTTTAAGAAACTAAAGAAAAGGCAGAGTTCATCCCAGGAGATGTTATGAAAAAACTTAAGCCAAGTCACAATTGCTAGTTTTAAGGACTAGTACATATTTGTGGACGACATGAGTGACTTCAATTCATGTTAAAGCTTTGTATTTCAATTCAAAAGCATTTCTTAAAATTACTTTCCATTTTTCATAAGTTCAAAATTATTTTGAATTTTGTCCAGGGCCCGATTAAGGTATCACGGGGCCCTAGGCCAAATACTTTTTTTGGGGCCCCCTGCAATGAGGCTTCACAATTATAGGCATAGGATAAAACAAATTTAGGCATTGACTACAGCAATTTCAGACATTTGGGGGCCCCTAAGTTATAGGGGCCCTAGGCCGCGGCCTAGTTGGCCTATTCGGTAATCAGGCTCTGATTTTGTCAAATTATAAACGTTTACTGGTATTGAAATTATACATTTATTTGACAGTAATTATCTATTCTTACTCTCCCTCATCAAAATTACTCGTGTTTGTGAGACCTATTACAGGTTAAATTGAAAAAAATAAAAATTTTAACATGTGTTCCGATTGACCCCTATCAGCGGGGTGATTCGGAACACCCATAATTTCCTATATCTACTTATATTAAAAACTGAGTATCTTTCTAACTATCTTTCTATCTTTCTTTCTATCTTTCTATGTCACGCTTATTTCTCCTGAACGCCAATGAACTGAAAGTCGAACCAGGTACCGATAGATAGGTAATTTTTCAGGCTTCATTAGTTTCAATCTATATAATTATACGATTTTAATTAGCAAAGATATCAATTAATAAGTAGTCAAATTTAAAGCGATTAAGCCTAATAAATGATTAAACTTCCAAGACATTTTTTCTTACCGTTGCCATTTTGAATTAAAACGTTAATTAAATTATTGAACTATTTAAAATTCCAAGATATTTATTTCTTTCCGTTGCGATTTTAAGGCAGGAATTCAAGTGAAACACGGACGATCGCAACTCACCAATGCAATCGCAAATTCCAAAATTTGGATTCAAGTGAAACGAATTCACTTGAATTCGACTTACAGTAGCGGTTGCAATATGCGATCGCCTCGAAGCGACTGCAATGGTGTTTCCCTTGAATTCGGCCCTAAATTAAAACGTTAATTAAATTGAACTTTTTAAAATGAAAGAGTGTTATTTTTTTCCATTGTCATTTTAAATACGTGTTATAACAAAGTTCTAACAATTGTTTTTATTCTAATTATTAATGACATATTTTTTCTCAGGTACCATTTTGAAAATGTGTTTTTAAATAAAATTGCAATTGCTGTTTTTAGAAGGGACTTTTTCTGGCTTCGATCCAAATATTAAAAGAACTTTTTCGTTTAGAATTTTGCAATTAATTTTACCGGAAGAAAGCGGTTTGGAAATAATTGTTTTTGGAAAGGAATTTTATTTGTAATTTAGGGAGAGTGCTAAGTATGCGCTACTTGACATCGTCTTTATTTTTGAGGAAGCATGTGCAAATAATTCGATTGATTCTTGGGATGCAGGAAAGCTTTTTAGCGAGCCGCTTTAGCGGGGAGTAGTTTATTAAACTTTTCCTTGGTACTTTAAAAGCGAGCCGCCTTGGCGGCGAGTAGTGAATTGAAACTTTCCTCGCTACTGTAAAGGCGAGCCGCCTTGACAGCGAGTAAACTGTTTAAACTTTCCTCATTTCTTTAAAGGCGAGCCGCCTTGGTGGCGAGTAGTTTTCTCAAACTGCCTTTACTACATTACAGCCCGTGCAACGCCGGGCTACGCAGCTAGTATTTTAATAATAACTGCTCAAAATGTTTTGTCTTTGCTTGGAATATCAAAAGTAAAGCAAGACCGAAGTTTTTACCCAAAAAATCAAATTATAAAAAAATCTTTTAATTGCTTTTTTTGCAATCAAAGCTGGAAAGTGTTCCGATTGACCCCATTTTACGGTACGTAAGAATTTTGTAAAAGATGGGAATTTTTTTTTTTTTTTTGTTCCTGGAAATTATCGCGTTAATGAAAAGTACAACTTTTCACATTTAAATTATTTTTATAGTTTTAAATAAATAAATTGTACAGAATATTTTTCAGCCATAATTATGTGATGTTTCGTAAATTATTTAAAAAACAAATGCTAATTTATAAACATTTATTCAATTATTCACATTTTTTTTATGTTCTCGTTCTTTTTCTTACACACTATAAAAAATTTGCTTAATACACACTATAAAATAACTTGTAAAATTTAATTTTTTGCTTAAGAATTTTTCTAAAGTGAAATTCATGAAAATATTTTTGATTTGTAAAGTATTTAAGGCTTTTAAATTATCTTTCATTTCAAGTAGTTTTCAAACGTATTAAATATAATATTCAATATGAAAAGGAAAACAATTACTCATTTGGTATTTAATTAGTTTATGATATATTTTTTTTAACAATTGGAAACATTTCTTTTCTTTTTTTTCTTAATTTCAAAATAAAACCCTTTTATACGATTCCCAATTTTTTAATTCTGAATTCAAAAACTGTTTTTGTTTTGAAATTATTTGAGGTTACTCAGCTTGTATTTATTATTATTATCATTTTTGTCTTGTCTGTTTACTATATCATTTGATGATGTAGTAAAAACTTTTGCAGCCAAAAAAGCACGCAAAATAAAATTCTAATGTTTTTGTTTTTTAATATAAGTAATGTAAAGCTGAAACTAAATAGAAATGTATTTAAAATGTCCCTTCATCATTAGTCTTTTATTGAATTTAATATTATTTTCTAAAATTTTAATCTATTCATTTTGATTCAGCCCACATATACTTCGATATCATTTTATAAATCTTTTCACATTGAAATCGGGACAGAATGAGCAAAGAAGTCTATGAGCTATAAGCTATTCTCATGTTGAAATGCATGAGAAGTTTTAGAATTGACATTTTAACTTAAAAACTTTTGTTAACTGTGATAAGCATACTTTCTAAAAAAAAAAGAAAGCATTGAGCATTTGCACAGAAAATGTACATGAGAAAATGGAGCACTAAAACCAATGCGTGACAGTGGTATCGGTCTGGCCCGATATTCTGGGGCAGTTCCGCCGCTACCAGCGATGGGGCCCGGTACCAATTTTAAAGCCGGGCCCCCCATGCACCCCCCTCCTATTGCATATTTTCATGCCATCGTTTCAGCACATTTGCAATTGTAAAAAAAAATGAGAAAAATTTCTTTTCGGAAAAACTTTTTTTTTTAGTTACGAAAGTGTGCATCTGATTTTGTCACGTTTTTTGTATCGCTAGATGATTTTAAAAAGCGGTACATTTTCCTTTGCGCAAAGCGTGTTTCATTCATTAGTGTTTGTACTAGCAATTGTTTCATATTGAGAATCGGCAACGGAAAGCGAGATTTTTTTTTGATGAAATTATTGACACTATTACTGGAAAAACATTTTCATAACCTTACGGGCCCCCCAAAGCTCCGGGCCCGGGTACTAGAGGTCCAGTATTCCCCCCCAAACGGCGGCCCTGTTCTGGGGTGTGAAGAGGGAATGGATTTGAGAAAATATTGTATGTATTTAGTTGTGCGTTTTGTTCATATTCTATGTAATATACGCTGAGTATACCCTTATATGACGGTCCAGACTTTGGTGTTATCATTTTTTTCGACAAATACTTTATTTTATTTTAGGGGGGGGGGCGCCGAATCGGAGTCTTATCCCTGTTCGAAAATGGCCTAGTTACGTCCCTGGACGGGGTTGAAATCTTCACTCGAATCCTTTAGAGCCGGGGATTTTTTCAAGGTTTCATACATCTGGTACGACAGTTTATAATACCTTCTCTTTTCAATGGAAGAGAAATCTGTAATTCAACTGTCGTACTACCTGGGTCGAAAGTAAAATTTCTATATGAACAGCCCGGATCCAAAAGGTTAAAGTGTCTATGGGCATTATGATAGCTGCTTTAATAATTGCTTTTAGAATCCTGGAATTCAAGTCTTACTTGGAGCAAGCTAAACGATTCTAAATGATTAAGCTTGTGATTAAAGTTAAAAGTTATGTTGGAATTGAATTTATTTTCTCAACAGAAATTAACTTTTGTTTTGTTACCATGCAAAGTTACTAATGTTCAAAAAGGGGTCCATGGAGCTCTGTATCACTTGTTATGAGGCTTAGTGTTCAGAAGTATTCACATTCAGGTTTTACTTGTTGCAAACATTGTATTTTAAACTTGTTTTAATTTTTTTTTTTCTATGCCTCTTGTCATGTGCAACCTTAATTTTACTGTGGTTGGACAGCAGTTTTTCTTTTGACATTTGTTTTCTATTTGCGGTGATATTTCTTATTATTTTGTCACTAAAGTACAAAATACAAACTGCATTTGGGGAGAAAAAGTCAAATTATGGTATAACTTTGTTGATTTTTTTAGTTTAATTGATTTGATTAGCAGGTGCTATATTATGTAATAATAAGTTGCTTTATTGTATAATAATGAGATGAGGTTTTAAAATATTCCTGTGAGACCTGCTGATTTTATTTCTGAAAATGTGATAATAATCTATTTGCAGAAATCTATGCTTTTTCCGAAAGTATTTTTAATTTCCTTTTTTTTCCCTCTTAGTTTAAATATAAGTATGCAGAAACTCTCACCAATGGGAGACACCATCACAACCATTGTACTGTTTTTTGATATTAGTATTCTGTCACTTAAAAAAATAATCAAGATAGGTGAAAACAAGGAAGTTTAGTTAGTAGCCAGTAGCCAGTAGAGTCTGTTTTGTTAGTAGCCTCATTTTAAATTTAGCTGCTAGTTTTTAAGATTATGCCATATTTCTCAGGACTAATAAACAGTTATAATAGTATGTTTAAAACATTTTTCTATGAGTCAGTTTTATACTTACCTAATATTTATAGGAATATTCTGAAAGATACATGCAAAGAATATTTCATGAACAATTTGCAATAAAGTCTCACATGACAATAGTGTACTCTTTTAATAAATTTGATTAAAACTACTTAAGAAAAACCAATATGTTAAATAAATTTATTTATGTTCATTGTGCTTCCACGAGACTTAAACAGTTTTTTTATATTTTAGAGAAGCTAAAATATTATTTTGTATTAATTCTAAAGCAACATTAATAATTGAGTAAAAATCTTGGATCAAATTAATTTTAGCATCATTTTGAAGAATTAAGAAAAAAAATGTATGCAAAGTTATATGTTCATCAATTGAATAGTTGAGTCATGAAAGCGTAACGAACTCACTTTTGCATTCAAAATTTTTTTAAGGATTTGTATTTTTTAAATTTTTACTGTAGTAACATCTTTACTTTAATAGTTGTTACTTTGTTGCAAAAGTTCGCAAAAAAAGATTTTGTTTGTGAGGGAAAAGAAATTTGGAAAAAAATGAGCTTACTGTATTTTCAAAAATTCATGTCAATCAGAAAAAAGTAATTTGAATAAAATAAAAAAATAGTCTAGGAAAGTTCCATAGCATTTTCTCATATAGTTATGTCCTCTGTAGTTTGTGATTTATTATAATTTTGTTATACTTCAGGTGTGAAATCAAGGCATGGTGCTGAAACTGGAGATGCAGATGAGGATGATGTATTTATGGTTAGTAAATTATTTACCCGAACTGTATACATAAAATAGCTGTATAAAGCACCCCCCCCCCACACCAAAAAAAACGAGGCCCGCCAAATGAGATCAAAAACACTCTAAAATGAATACCCCCTAAAAATTTTCAATGGCATAGTCTAGTCCATGAATCACCCCTTGTAGCACCCCTGAATAATGTGATACAAAGCTAATTTAAATGTATATGTGTATTATTCAAAACAGATTTTCTGTAGATGGCTAATACATTTAAATAGTGAAAAATGGGGAGAAATAAACAACTTGAACAGTGTTATGTGAGATAAAAATCAAATTAGAGTGAAATGAATTTTTTTTTAAGCAAATTATTTGGACTAAAATCAGATTAAAAAATAAATCAAATAAAAAAAAAAGATGAACTACTATTTATGTATAATGCTAATATCTTAAAATCCTAGTTTCCTATTTTTGTTTGTACATTTCCTCATAAAATTCCTTTATATATATAATATAAGGGCCAGGGGGAAAAAGAGGAAAGTCACTTTTTCGTCAATTTTGAGACATTAGCGCTATCTAGGGGCTATGAAGGATTAATATCATCTGGTAGAACAACAAGGGCGAAAAAAGATGAGAATCGACCGAAATGTGCATGAAAACTCTATTAACTACAAAGGGAGTTACGAGAAATCAAGCTGTGATCTTCGTTTTTCTCGAAATCGCTTTTTGGTCTCTTTCATCTTTTCCCCCCTGGCCCTTCATATATATATATATATATTGTATGTACGTCATAAAGTTTGCTTTTGAAACCAGAAATGTTGATATATATTTTTTTTTCTATGTACAGTACATGCTTCAAATATTTTTACAAGAATTGACAAATAAAAAAGTATATATTTTATTAAATTTCTTTTTTTATTTTCTATTCTATGCAACCATGTGTAACAAAAATCCTTGTTTTCTTTGTATTGCCTGATGAAATAATTTTTAAAAATAATAAATAAAAGAGTATAAAAAACTTAATGAAGTAGTTACTAATAATAAAATAAAAAGTAGTGATTAACTTAAGTGTCTTCTAATTGCTGGCTACTAACTAAAAGTAAGCCAGGGAGGATATTGCACAGATCACAATGGTCAAGCAGGAATGGATCCTAGAAACAATGAATCAAGATTTTCTTGACTACGATAAGGGCAGAACTAGTGAATTTCAGAATTTTCAAGGGTTTTAGATTGGAAATAAAAAAATAATCAATTAAAAAAATTAAAATTTTTAAAAAGTAAGATTTAAATCATATTTAAATTGCTGATTGAAATCATAAACAACACCATGTTATACATTTCTTTTATGTTTCTACTAGCAAATTTTAGAACCTATTTGTTTGACTTGTAGGCAAAAGACATGGGTGCCCAATACTCTCTGCTTCTTCCCCCAATATTATTTTTAAAAAAAAAGCATAAAGAGAAATATCCTTAACTCCCCTAAAAATTTCAACAACATAGTGCGCACCATGACCCCACCAAGCTCTGGTGTACACCCCTGTAAAAACCATTTAAACCACACATAAAGTTTGTTTTAATCAGAGATTAATTTCCCTTGATTTTAGCGTTCAAAAACCCCCTACGACCCATCCTTGGTGACCAAGTACCTCCCTGCCAAATTTGGTCCAGACCAGACGTAAACTGGATTTGTATAGGGAACAGAGATACACACACACACACACATATTCTGTTTTATTTATATGGATTTTTTTCAGGTCTATATACAGATCTCTTTTGAAAGATTTGTCTGTGCAATAAAAATAAAATAAAACAGAAAAATATATACAGACAGCAATGGGTAGAGAGAGAGAGATACATAGAAAAAGTTTTCTTGAAATTAATGGGCGATATAGAATGATAAATATTGAGATATAAGTACAGAGAAATAGAGATTGAAATAATTCTGGTACTGCTGCCATATTAGTTTAAGCTGTGTGGGTCATTTATTTAAGGCATGAAAAGACAAATGGCGCAAAATTTGAATTGCACATAAAAGCAAACATCCAACAGCAGGGAAGGGGATTAGTGTTAACATTAAATTATGTTTTTAAATTTTATGTATCTTTTTTTTTATTTTTTAATTATGATAATAACTGAAAATTTTGAAATTAAGGTAATATGGCTTAAAACCAGCATACCGCGTAACTATTATAACAAATGACCTTTTGCTGCAAAATTTAAATTTTATGCTCTGATTGCATAACAGCTATTGATTGACATTTTCTTTTCAGGCAGTAGATCTGCCATGTACAGAGTCTCGGTCATCAGCATCCAGCAATGAAAGTGCTAATGGTATTAATATATATAGGCCTACATCTGCCACGTCCAGCATCCCGGGTGATACGTTCTCAGTCACTTCATCACCTTATACTCATCCACATTCTAATCAGCATCATCTTCATCGCAAATATCTAATGAAATCATCATGTACGATGCCGGGTGTCAGCAGCAATGGTGGCGATACCAGCGGCCTTACTTCATCTGTGAGTGTAGGAGCTGGAGAGTTGCAAAAAGTTCAAGCAGAAGACATATGGCTGAAAGACACTGCCCATTTGAAAGATGTCTCTTCAAACGGGCAAGAAGAAATAGAACTTAGTTCATTACCCTATGTTCAGTTCTCTAAAGATAGGATGAGAGCGACGGAACATGATTACTACTATCCATCTGTGGATTCACTAAAAAGTGGTAAACAGGAACTGTCGGGGAGTTTCAAAAAGCATGTATCTACTGTGTGTGGTGAGCCTCCATTACTGCCTAGCAAGAAGAAAAGTAGTTCGAAGGAATCTCGACAGCAAATGTCAATCGACAGACTGCAGTGTCGACATTGCCTGGAGATCTACGTCGAGGAAGAAAACCATCCCGGCAGCTGTGAATTTGGACCCGATAGGACGTTGTCTTGCATAAATCATGCATCTTGCTTCTCCTGCACCCAATGCATGCTGTACCACTGTATGGCTGACACAGAAGGAGATTTTCACCACCACCCTTGTTCATGTGATGCTTCCGATGATCACTGCCGCAGGCGATGGACAGGTCTTGCCTTGCTCTCAATATTTGTTCCCTGCCTCTGGTGCTACCTGCCTCTTCGTGCCTGTCACCGCTGTGGAGTCAGTTGTGGATACTGTGGAGGTAAACACGAACCTGCATAGTTTTATTTCCTTTCAAACATGCATTCAAACATGTTTTTTAAAAAGTAAATCCTACTTGGGTACACACTGCCTGGATTTCAATTCTTCAAATAATGAGATTTGTAATCTCTTTGCCAAAGTATGCATGGGACATACTTTATTTGTTGATGGCCAGTAACTCATATGGCCCCAATTTACTTATGAGCACCCACCAATTGTAATATAATTTTGTTATCATGTGTAAATGGCTTTCTGATGGAGATTGCTTTTATCCTGTTTTATTTTCAAGGCTTGTACATTTTTTATGAAAAATTATTTAACTGTAAATCTTTGTACTCTTTTTCCTTTCTCCTAAAATATTTTTTTTTCTTGTGTAAAAGCATTGCTGTAGTGAATAAAATGTCCCAGTGATTTTTATATAGGCGTTTATAAAATAATGTTGCTACGAATTTCTGTCCCGCTTTTTCATTATAATATCTGTTTTAATTATAAATGCTTCAGCAAAATGGTCTCTGAACTACAAGCTTGTTATAATAATGCAGTACTTTATGCTTCAGATGTTTACAAATAATTATGTATGAATTGTTTTATTAATGATCTAGCATTTTTGTTGACAAAAAGGTAATCTTTATTTTACTGTTAGAAGTATATCATTGTTCCAGTTTCAGAATTGTAAAATTTTATCAAAAGAACCCATAAATACTACAGTTATCAAGAAGAGAAATGTTACTCATAAATTAATATAAAGAGATTTATTATACTACTCAAATTGTGCCTTATAATGTGGAACTAACTTAGTTTAAAAAGAGTGTTTCTGCAATTTAGGGAATTTTATTAAAATCCATTTTATGCCCTCATAAGTGTAGTTAGAGAAGTGTGTATTTTTCATTGTGTTTAGTTTGCAGATTATTATTATTATTTCAAATAATATACTCAAATTCTCACTGCATTGTAATTTTAAATCTTCTCATATTTAATTTAAAATTTGAAAGTATTGACTATCTAAAGCTGTAGCAATGCGGATGTAGAAAAGTAATATTAATTGTTTTTTTTTTTTTGTTTTTTTTTCAAATTGAAGTTAGTGTAATTGAATCATGCATTCAAATCTTTGAATTATTTTTCTGTGGTGAATTATTATTAATATATATATATATATATATATATATATATATATATATATATATATATATAATATTATCATTTAAAACATAAAGGTACACTTTTAAAGCAAAGAATAAAATGTAGGGTCAGTTGGGATAAAAGAAAACATGGGGTTAATAGACACCAATTCAATTACTACACTTGTGGTGAATTTCGAAAGTTTACTGTTGATTAATGAAGACTAGATAAAGCTTGACCACTGAGAGTTGGTGGGTGACCTTGAAGTGGAAACGAACTGCTTCACTTAATAATGGATAAATCAGAGAAATCAAGAAGGCAGTAAAAGTTTAATGAACTAAGTTATCCTACTTTAAAATGAAGTAATCCATTCCCCCCCCCCTTTAAGATCAGACGCCATCTCTATGTAGTCAAGTTTTAACATATAGAAGACATTCTGTGAGTTTTGTGTGTTACTAAACGGGAAGTGTAGGCATGGTTTGGAGATTTCACTGAAAAAAAAATTGTTTAAAGTTTAGTGATCCCTCTCCAGGAGATGTACAAAGGCAAAATAACTGGTTTTACTTGTCATATGAAAGGTTCTTTAAAACATTGATTTTTGAATTTCACCTTCCCAGCTATTTTTGATGAGCATTTAAAGTTTTTTTTTATTTACCCTTTGAGTGCTGTTCTCTGAAATAAATTGAAAAAACGTTTTCATTCTTCCTATTTTTGGAAGGTTAAATTTTGATGTAGGTTACCGCGCTTTGTGTGTATTTTACATGAATTCAGCACCTAATTTCAATATGTTGACTGCCGAGCCGAAAAAAAAATATGCAGCATACTACGAGGTGAACTAAAAATTGCGTATTTGTCAGCCAGTTTTGATTTACTGGTACCTTCTCAGATGCCAAATATCAACAATAATGTCAATGTATTACACATTAATTCAATACAGCACGAAAACAGAAAAGTAATCTCCTTTTGGCTAACTCACAGTCGATTCTTTCAGCTAAAATGACATGCTATGGATTATCTCATAGTTCGGCCTTCAAGGTGCTAATTTTCATATGATTTTGACTTTAAAATGGTTTTAGAAACTACTTTCATCATCAACCTAATAGGGGGAATAACTAGAATGTTTCCATTTATCCCCTAGTTCCTAAAAGGTGGGAACATGATTTTATCTGCTAACAAAGTCTTAAAAGTCGAATATTTCGTATCCAGCTACTCTCACAAAAGACTCCTACTTGAACACCAATGCAAATTCTTTTATGTCTCAAACCACTCAAAAGATCTAGAGTTGCAACATTGAAATTATGTTGGCCTTTGCCCCAACTGACTGACATGATTGCATATTAAAATGTTTTATTCTGTTTAAAACTATCAACATAAGCCATTGAATTTATGCGTCTCAATTTAATGCAGTTGGTCTTTCTTAAATGAATACTAAAAATTCTACCACATGCAGTAAAATATGACATAAACGTTTACTAGTTGCAATTAATATAATCTTTCTTACCCTCTCAATTGCAATTAATGTTTTCCTTTTTTCTCTTCTCATTAAAATATCAAAAGCCAAATAATATTAGAAGTACAAATTAGAACAATATAGAAGCAAAAATATCAAGCTTCCCTTTTTTGTCTTTGTAACTGTACTTCACAAGTTCTTCCAAATCAATCAATGACATGAGTGGATGGTGTTATGCTAATATTATGCACTAGTGTCGTTGTGGAGTTTTTTTTTTTTTTTTTTTTGCAAAAGAGGAAATATTTCCATTGTCAGCAAATCCCATTAAAACTTACAATAAAATAGTTTCCGGATTTTTTTTTAAGTTATAGTCTTTCTTTTCTTTAGCTTACTTTTCCCACTTTCATAGTTCTTCCTATCTATTTCTTCTGAACTCAACATCATTATGCAAAATAATATTTTTTAAAGAATGGTGCTCAAATGTTTTCAGTCACCATCACTTCTCCAAAATGTTTAAAGCAATTTGAGAAGAACTGAGAGTGGAGAATTTGCAGGAATTAGAATTTTTCTAATTTGATACTTTAATCACAGAGTAAAAAACAAGCAGGACAAAGTCCTTGGTTTGGTGTCATCATGTCAATTTTGTCATGTCAATTTTGTGTGAAAAAAATAATTTTATTTTATTTGATGGTGGAATTACAAGTTACAAGTTTAGCCTTGCCTGTTGAAAAAGTTTAAAAAGAAAATATTAATAAATTTTGTCATAAAAATATTAGTTATTCTAGCATTCTAATTTGAAATGCTTATTTCATATACTACTGTTCTAAAATGTTTGAATATGTAACTTATTTTTAAAATTATTACCCTAATGAAGCATACAGCTTTAGTATATAATTTTTAGCCGGGAATTTTTTCTTGATATAAAAATAATTTATCCATTTCCCTGCTTGAAAATTTTAGAAATAATTTTCAAGCAGGGAGCTTTTAACTTTAAAAAAATACACAAAAGTTCAATATGTATTATGATTTGATTAACTTAAAATAAATGTTTCTAATTTATGCTCTAGTTACTTCATTAATGCTCCTTTTGATGTTATTTATTCAGTTATTTGTATAAGTCTTAAGTAAGTTGATGATTTGACCTAAAAATTCAAATTTTACTAGCCATCAGACTTTTTTTAATTTTTGTATAAAAACTTTTTGCAATTCTCTTTTATGTTTTCAGAATATAGAAAAGAATGAAATTTTAAATCTGCTATGTATTCAAGCATCAATTTATGTAAAAGAATAATAGCATATACTGTTGGCCCGCTTAATCGGGTAACAGATAAACGAATACTAACTATTACGATATAATACTACTACAATAATTCCTTATACTAATAAAATATCCTGGAACACCATGCCATAGATGTTAAAGATCCCCACTTAAAGAAATACTCTGCTTAATCGAATAATATTTCATGGAACCGAAAGTATTCAATTAAGCGGGTCTGACAGTATATAGTATATACTCTACAATGTAAAATTTTTAGTTACTAAATGGAGTAGTTATGAGGCTAGCTCTTCAAAATTACAGGTCATAAGAAGTAATTCCCAAACAAGAATTTCTGTTTGCAAATTATTCTAGACTTGAGTTCATTAGGTAAATTATTTAACACACTTGATTTAATGAGTCTTCAAACTTAATAAGAAAGACAGAAGAGTGTGAGAGGACTATAAATTGTTAAATAGAACTTCTAAAAATTTTAACTATTAAAACACTGCCGCTTAAATTGAAGTTGATAGTAATATTAAATAGTTTAATTAGTTATATTAATCATTTGTAACAAAATGTTTACAAATACAACAAAATTAACACTGATGAATTATAACATCTCGCAAATTTTTAACCTGCACAGTAAATTCTCTACAAATAAGTTTATTCTCCTATTCCTTTCACTTGGAAGAAACTCATTTTTTCCAATTATTAACTCATCAAAAAAAGTTTCAAAACTCTTTAAAGTATCGAAAGGTTTTAGTGACTCTGAAATATTTTCATCAATAAAAATTTAGCACTTAAAATATCATAAAAACTATCTGATTACTTAGTAAACCAGTTCATTGCGAGGCATAAACAAACTATTTATATTATTCTTAACTCAAAAGATTTGTGTTATAAAATAGAAACATATATTAGAAAAAGCAAGGAAAAAACCCCAGGGATATTTTTGCAGTCAGATAACAAAATGTTGTGAGTCACTTTTTCAAATTTTCATTACAGCAGTTTCAAAGTTCAATGAACCAGGAAAAATCATAACATTTTCTAACACCATCAAATTGCCCTGCAATAATTCAGAAATTTATTTGCCGATAACAATAAGTTATATGTAAAAGACTTCTTAACCTAAAAAACTAAATTGGAAGAAAAAAGTACCTTATAATATTTTGCCATCTGATCACAGTTATAGTTCTTCAAAATAAAAGGAGGAAAAGTAGTTTTTATAACTTTACAAATACTTTACTAAATTGATAGTAATACATAATTTAAAGCATATTTATTATTTTGGCTAACATATTTGTTTCTTTTAAACTCTTAATGATTATTGTCATGATTGTCATTGTAAGGGTGAATATGATTACTATCATCTGAAGATACTGAATCTTAATCGTTATTATCTTTAGATAACAGGAAATATTGTATTCCTTTCAAATGCAGTAAATTTGAACAATGCATTTCAAGTAAACAAATTATTAGGACTTCATTCTAATTTAAAGAGGAATTATGAACTTTAAAAGGGGTGTAATGCAATTTGATTGGCTCTAAGTTCACCAAGAAATGCTATTAAGGTTTATCTAATCTGTATTTTTGAACAACCCTTATTGTTAATTTGTATGATATATATTCAATCAAAATATTGTGCATTTTCACCCGTGCTTTAAGTGGTGTTTGTTTTTTTTTTTGAAAAAAAGAAAGCTTAACATGGATTCGATTTATTTCATCAGCAGTACACTTTTCAATGTTTTTATAGCTGCAAATATTCATTTCAAATGCCTCCCTGGGAAGTTTAAAATGTTAGTATTTGGCACAGTGAAATACAGTAGAGTCTCGAAAATCCGAGGTAATTGGGGCTAATGCCACCTCGGATTACTGAAAACTCGGATTATCCGAAAAAAATTCTTAACAACAGAGACGTAACACTTTTCGATCATCATTAGTGAGATAAACTTAATTTCAAGTCGTTTTATATATCAAGTTATTATTTCCAAAGCATATCTTAATACATCTCTAGTAGATAAAGAATATTTCGTGACACTAGATGAATGTCTTTGACACTAACCTCTCAATACATTTTTTACTACTTTATTGTGAGTACAAAACAAAATTTTCCAATAGCAAAAGGTTCTTATTTTCAGATTTTAATGCAAATTATCTTTTTAACTATTGAAGATAGACCTTAAAATGTCAATAAAAGAGCCTCGGATTAAGCGGAACCTCGGACTTTTGAGACTCGGATTTTCGAGACCCTACTGTAATGAAATAATCTGAGATAAAAATATAAAGAGAAAAATATGCAAATTTTAACTGTTTTATGCACAGAGAATTTTACGTAATATTTAGCGTTTCACTTATTTATGAACTGGAAATGATAAAATTTTAACTTAGTTTAAAAGAGAGAAAAATAAAAGAAATTAAAGGATATTTTATACATTGAAATACATTAGTGTCATTCCTAATGCACTTATAATTTATTCAGCTCTCAGATTGAAAATTGTGAAAAGATAATTCGAGACTCAATCAAACATTAATGTTAAATTATTGTTTGAGCTGCTTTGAATATATATCCATCATCAACTAATGTTTAGTGGAGGCAAACTAACCTAGCAGCAATGTACACAGATCCTAATCACACCTTTACAATACTGCCAGGTTAGATGTGCCCTAACTATATTTCTCATTAATTTATTTCCAGTAATATTCATCCTATGCATGAATATTACTGTGTGGTGTATTGCATATAGTTTTAAAATAGAAAAATTACATTTAATTAAATGTTTATTGCAGTTGGGGTTAGTATGTTTAATAAAAGTATTTCAAATTGAACTCATGATTCAAAGTTTGTTAATACAAATAATGTATTAGTTATGCAACTGCAAGTTGTTCCTAGAGTTTATTAATTTCTGTTACACACTTAAAAGTTGGCTTGTTTAATATCTCAAATAAAAGAAATCTTTTTACTATTAAAATATATAAAACCACAACGAATTAGAATGATCTAGTGTAAAATGATCAGTCAGAAAATAAGTATGTAATATTTGAAAGGACATGTTAAGATGTAAGCATTAATATATATGTTGTTTTTAAGATTGTTACATTATTCTTCTTTCAAGACTATTTACTCACATGTGCATATACATAGTGCTTTAGTTGGGTGAGAAAATTGTTTCCATAAATATTTCAAAATATCAATAGTATTCATTTTTTTACTGTTATCACAGAGTTACACTGTATAATTAATTTAAAAAATAATCTGAAAATTACATTTCCTCACTTATCAGGGGTGCAATAAGGTAGGAAGGTGCTCAAAACCTAACTATTGGTTTTAACAAATATTGCTAATCCTAATACAGTATCAGTATTTTATCTGCTTGTAAGGACTGTTATGACTAACTCTGGTCTCTTCAACTTCCTAGAAGACATTCTATAGTTGTGCTAGTGTAACTCATCTGAATTCAATCTGAAATAACATTCATGTACACAAATTAATGCTGCATCATTGTCTACCGCGACAAGTTCTGACTCAACTAGTAAGCCCTACAAAAACAATATAGGTTTCAGCTGGTTATACACTATTTGACAACAAAATATGAAAATAATTTTACTTTAGGATGTAGTACTTTCAATTTTTTTTTCCAACCAAAGCATTGTATATGTAAATATGATTACACACACACCCATATAGTAAAGCATCAATTATATAATACCTGTCAACATAAGATTGATTAATCAAGTGTTCAAATTTGCATGCCAGTTATAAGTTCCGTCAACAACTGCTAGTTCTTCCTTCTTATCTGACTTTTAAGCCAAAGAAAACTTCTGATTTCTTTTTGGAAATTATGATAATATTTCAGTTTGTCAAGTTTTTCTTTTTCCAAATTGACTGCTTAAAAATAACAACGCTTGCTCTAGTTATCTAGGCTCTACTGCATGAATGTGTGTGTATATCTCATTGTCCTAAAAATAAATAAACTAAGTCTTGTGAAATTGGTTGAGAATCAAATGTTTCTTTCAATAAACCAATGTACAGTTTGGCTTTGACAAGTTGAGCAATGGTCCTAAAAGTTTTTTTTTTTTTTTTTTTTTGAGCGTTAAATGAGAAAGGGAAGTGCTATTCACACAGATTTTTGTTAAAATTTACAAAATTACCAAGAGAGTAACATGACTCAACACTCAATTACCCTTCACTACCACCCTCTCCCCGCTAAGAAAAGGTAAGCATTGTCAAGGTCATAGCTCAACTTATCAGAGCCACACTATACATAATAATAAAATAGTTTTCTTTTTATGCTGCCAAAATGTAAGAATCCTGTTAAAAATTAAATGGTGCAAGTTCTTTGAGTTCAAGTGTGATAATTTTATTTGGAAGAAGTGTGTAATGACTTCTTGAAATCATGCAACTTATCGAGTTATGTAAAAAGATGCCATTAGAATATTGCCTTAGGCTGGTGAACGGCAGTATCTACAATTTTTTTTGCTTTTCACTAACTTGCTTAAGTATATTATACAATGATCAGTATTATGGATCATTGTATCTTATTTGAATTTATTGTACAAACATGCTTATTTGGTTGCCACTGAAAATACAACATGAAAATGAATCGGTGAGAGCAAGGGCGGATCTAGAAACTTTTCAAGGGAGGGGCGATTAATTTTTATTACTTGCTTTTTCTTTGTATATTTATTTAAAATATTATTCACAAAGATTTCGGACTTCAATTTCGAAACATTTCTGGGGTAGAGCAACCTGAAATCATTAAATATCGTCCAAAATTACACTTTTTGGACTTCAATATCGAAAAAATACCGGTTTAAAGTTCGTCAAGGGAGGGGCGATCGCCCCATCGCCCCTCCCTTGTATCCGCCCCTGGGTGAGAGCAAAAACTACATCAGTCACAAAAATGCGTTTATTATGGAAACAAGCAGTGGGAGCAAGATGCGTGTTGAGGTCAAAAATCACACCAGTCAGGTTATTAATTCAAAAGATACGGGGCCTGTTATTTGAACGTTGATCGTAGAAACAATGCTAGAATTAAGACGTTTTTTTTTTCTCCCCAGAACAATTTGAAGTTCTGGATTTGCAATGCTTTTCACTCACCCGTTCAAATGTCCCTAATCATATTCTATCTCATTTTTGTAGATATTGCCATTAACTTTCCCATGGCAGTATATTTCATTACTATTATTATATTGCTCATTTTTTTCATGTCATAAAGAATGCTTCCCTTAATTGTATCACATAGCTAATGATTGAACTATTAGTGTATCATTTTCTCAATTTAACAATGCAAAATATTTTATCTTTTCTTCTTCAAATTTAGTTGGACATGCAAATGGATGATTTTCACAAATATCAACTAGTCACATAAAAATGAATACTCAGGACTATTTGATATTAGTAAAGCTTTTAATATTAAATTTGTAAATATTTCATTGTTGCTGATTTGTTTTTTACCTAAATGTTTCTCATAGTACTGAAGTGATATATATAAATTCATATCATAATGAAAAAAACTTTGTTTACTTAACAATTTAGAATATTCTAATATAAATCCTTACCAGGCACATACTTGGGAAATTTTTCAAAAAGCTAAAGGGCTAAAATTATAAAGCAATAGAAACAAATTTGAAAACAAAATACTTCAGTATCCCTTTTATTAAAATGTAAAAACACATTATAAAATTAGAAGATATTGTCTTTTATAGTATAAATATTAAAGGTCCAAAGCAAATGAAAAATTTGTTTCCGAGTTCTTTATTCTTTTCCAGTTTGGTTTTTGGGTATGTGCTTGGTTCTAATCCTAATGGAACCCAAATTCTTCAAAACTTTTCCAAACATGCGTTTTAGAGAGACCAAAATGAAAAAATGAGCTTTGATGACCACATTTTGTGTAGTTAAATTCAAACTAACCAGCATTGCCAATTAAGCTTCTGATGTAAGGTTTTTAAGGCAGCTACTGTATGTCATAAAATCAATCGGCATTTCAGAGCAAAACTCATCCTTGCTTGTAATAAGTATTGTGTCTATAATGTATATGTGATATCTGCTGTTGTGTGAATATTGTCTCATAAAAAGTTGTATTGTTTTCAGTCAAACTTGAGATTTTATGGAACAGTTTTTGGACATTGTTCATCAATAAATTATTGATGGGTTTATAACTGTTTTTGAAGATTTGTCTATTTTTTTTTACTCATAACATACACCACATATAATTCAATCGCAACGAGTTGGCCGGTGTCAATCAAATGAGAAAACGAGTCCATTCCTTAAAATAGGTAGAATTTCTACCCATTCAAATTCCCCCATCAATTGTGAATCCCATTCCTCAATTTTCATCTGCGTATCACCCCTTCCTAAAAATGGACAATCCTGAAAAAAGGAGGAGTCATAGGCCATCTCTGCGAAGTTGAATTATACTAATATTCTTAATTTAAAAACACTATTACTATGAATGTTAGAGCACTCAATCATTCAATTAAAGCATAACATTGCATAAAACTAGGCTTTTAAATAGATTGAAGTTATGTTAATTGAAAAAAAAAAAAAAAAAAAACAGTCTCCCGAGTTTAGATACTTCCTTCTAAGAGCATGAAGACATTCTTAAAATATGAATGCTTTATCTACGCCATTTTATTTAACTGTCTTCATTGTAAAATTAGATTTATTAAGCTCTTAATTTAAATTCTGTTTCAATCTCTTTGAAACAGTTATTGTTTTAATGAATTATATTCCTCTAATGTTTGGGGGGGGGGGGGCAAAATCTTCGCCATGAAGCCCACCCCTCTAGCTGGAAGACCTGTACTATTTATTATATAGAATGACCATATTAGCTACTTCATAATGGAACATAATTATAAGTGCTGTAAATAAAATCTCAGATTAGTTAATTTGCTAATCACTTATATAATACCCCAATTGACCACTGAAAAACTCTCAAACACTCTACCCTTTTTATAGCATCCAATGTGTAATCAAAAATTAAGCTCAAAATAGCTCAGCTTTAAAATTATTTTTTAAAAATGAAAAAAATTTAAACATCTTAACGTGTCTCTTATTGAAATCAACAACTACAGATATGATCTGCAAGTGAAAAGATCAAAGAAAATATTGTTTCAGAGATTCTTATGATTCTTGCCCTTATTTTTATTCTTTTATTTGAATGTTAAATCAATATTTACCAAAATTCTTATTCTGATTTATCATATGATTTGAAACTTTTTATTTGTTATATACATATCAATTAAGACAATTTTTTTAAAAAATATATTGTTATTTATTGTGCCAAGTTATCTAATTTTAAACTTTTAATATCAATATACAATAAAAAGTGATTGAAATGTGTTCCAAATGAGAAATAATTTCCACCACCTCCTGTAACAACCAACATGTCACTGTACAAAATGCTTGAATGATTATTTAAAACAACTACTTTATCTGGATTCTGTTCCTAAAAATATAATAATAATAATGATACAAAAAAGATAGATAAAATTTAATATTTATATTATTTTACCCCTTTCCGGCATGGTGATCACAAAAGAGGGCACCAATTTCAAAAAATAAAACAATTACTAGCTGCCAGGGCAGCTAGATTAGCTTCCTGCGGCATGTTGATGCATAACGTCCCCCCTCTCTAACTTTTACCTCATTCTGAAGTTTTATTTGATATAATTTAATGTTCATTCGATTTCAAGACGTACCACGAACGTGGCCCGGCGTCGCACGGGCACTTCGTGCCCTGAAAGTAGTGAGGAAAATGTCAAGAAACTACTCCCCGCCAAGGCGGCTCGCTAACAGGCGCTTCACGCCTTTACTTTTTTTCTGTATAAAAAAAATCATTCGAATTATTGAGATGCTTCGCGCCTTCAAGATGGTGAGGAAAGTTTCAGTAAGTTCAGCTCAGGCGCGGATCCAGAGTGGGGTCATGGGGATCATGACCCCCCCCCCCCTTAACCGACCAAATATAGCAAAAAATTGCATTTTTGGGACTTATTTTACGAAAAAACTGCCAAACCACCCCATTTTTGCACAAAAATTGCACTTTGACCCCCCCTTTCCGAAAATGACCCCCTCCTTAACCAGAAGCTGGATCCGCCCTTGGTTCAGCTCGCTCAAAGGAGAAAAAGCAGACATTGATACTTAATATAAGTAGTTTTTAATATAAGTAGATGGCTCTTCAACAAATGAATGTTTCAAAATATTACAAGTAGCTAGCGATAAAAATACCATGTAAGTCGCCCGCTTATGAGTTTCGTGTTTGATTTAGTTAAGCCTTCATTCAAAATTCTCATTTTCATTTTTATTATTGTTTCATGGCATGGCAACCACGTTTTGCAATGCAAGAATGGATTTCATATTTAATCATTTATTAGGCTTAATCGCTTTAAACTTGACTACTTATTAATTGATATCTTCGCTAATTAAAATCGTATAATTATGTAGATTGAAACTAATGAAGCTTGAAAAATTACCTATCTATCGGTACCTGGTTCGACTTTCAGTTCATTGGCGTTCAGGAGAAAGAAGCGTGACATAGTCAGATAGTTAGAAAGATAGTTAGAAAGATACTCAGTTTTTAATATAAGTAGATGTTTAAAATTGCTGCAGTGGCAGCATTTTGTTCTCTTTAATAATCCTAGATATCAGTAAACATTTTTCTTCATTTTTTTTTCTCATGTATTTAATCATAATATTGTGAGAAATTGAAATTTATTTTTGAGTGTATGAGCAGCCCCCCCCCCCCACCCTAAAGGGGATGGTATGGACAAAGGGGGGTACCATCCCCTGCGAAAAAAAATCAAAAAATTTTTTTTACTGCAAAATCTGTGTCTGCATGATCAATTAATCTCATTTATAGTGTTTTTTTCATTATATTTCTAAAAATTTAATAGCATGTGCTGGAAAGGGTAAGTTTACATTAATTACATGCATGAATATAACAAACATTGATCTGATATTAAAAAAATATTTATCCAAGTAATTAATTGTAATCAAATTATTATATTTACTATCTTAAGTGAGTTCATGACAAAAAAATAATTAAATAATATCAGGGGTGATTGTGTTCCGGTATTTACCGGATTTCCGGTATTTTCATGATCGATTCAGGTATTTTCATGTTCGAAAATACCGGAAATAAAATATTTTTAATTATGCTTTTATTTTCCCACCTCCGGATTTTTTTTTCTTTTTCGAATTTTCGATGATTTATAATTATTAATAATATTCATCAAATAGAAATGTTAAAATGAAAATTCTAATTGCTTTTTTTACCTTAGTAAATTATTTTATTTGCATCTGATATGAGAATCAAATTTTTCTCCCTTATGAACTTTTGATGCTTGAATTACCCTTAGTTGGGAGACAAATAAATGAAATGCAACAAAATGTAGGGTCAATCCATGCGAAATCATACAGGAAAACTAAACAATGTTGGTCACTATTTTTGATTTTTAAAATTTTTTGCCTGTTAATTTACTGTTATAAATTAGGAGCCTGAAACAATAGTTTAAGAATTTTTAAACCTTCAGAATTTTTTTGGCAAGCACTTTTCAGTAGCTGCGGAAGCGACTTTTCATGAAAAGAGTACTTTTTGAAGATGCTTATAACTTTTTTATTTACAAATATATCAAAATGATTTAAAAACCACTTGATTGAGCAGAAAATGATCTAAATTTCTCTACTAGTTATTTTTCTGATAATTAGTAACAAATGTGTGCAAAATTGGTTTAAAAATAAGATTTTTTGTGTTGACGCCAAGAAATCACCACATAATGCAAAATTTATAATTATGATAATAATAGATGAGTTTTTTGTGGTATAAACTAACCTTTTTACAAAAACACATAATATTTAAATTAACTTTCCATTTACAGAAAAAAATAATTTAGATATTATGCTTTAAAAAATGCTTTTTTTTTACGTGTTGGTCATAAAAACATGATTTTCCACTTTAAAGCTGGGTTTTCATGGTCTTTATGCATCTAGTGAGCAAAAAACAATTATAGTTTTAATTAACCTAAAACTCTTCATTCATTTTTAAAAGTTTAAAGCGTTAAAACCCCCCTACAGCACCAAAAAGTCGCTCAAAATCTGAATTTAGGCTCTAGATCCTACTATTTTCCGTGAGACTGCGTCTGTATAACAGCAGAAAATGACGGACGTATTCTGGCGGAAAAGGGTAGGATCTAGAGCAGTGTTTCCCAACCTTTTCAAGCTCATCACCCCCTTCAAGATGCTGACTGACACCTAACTTCCCCCACCCCCTCTTTTTCTTTCTTCCTCGAAAAAACCATAATTTGGAGCAAGTGAACATCTATAATATTAAAAATATAAGTACCTAAATTTAATTTGAAGTAAAATGTACGCAATAAAGATATTATTACTAATCACTTTTAAACTAAAAATATTAATTAATAATTAAAATACATTTTTTTTTCTTTCACTAAGCGAACTGATATAATAATTTTAAGGGAAACATTTAACTAAGATCATTGACGTAGTTATCAAAAAACAGAAGTACATTTTTCAAGAAATTATTTTCTTTTTTACACTGAAATCTGGGTAGTTAAAATCATTGAAACTAAAAATTGGAAGGAAAATAAATTGAAAATCACAAAATTCATAAAATTGACAATGAATGATAAAGTACTCCCTAAGGTTAATCCGAGGTGCAAACAGGAAGCGCTTGAACT
Organism: Uloborus plumipes; assembly: GCA_038373865.1. NCBI lineage: Eukaryota > Metazoa > Arthropoda > Arachnida > Araneae > Uloboridae > Uloborus > Uloborus plumipes. The sequence continues at coordinate 12,181 of JAXGGA010009157.1, read as the reverse complement.
TCAATTTGTTTCTTTCTTAACGTGTGATTAATGGAGTCCATTCACCGCTAGAGGGCCGCGCACTGGATGTCACGTGTCAGCTATGATTGCTGTTGTGTTAACATGCTAGTTTTAACTGGAGTTGGCTGATCAAAAATAGTTTGCTGTAGCTATTTACGCTATTTTTGTAATTAATAAAAAAAACTTACGTTTAGTTTAATCTTTTTAATTGTGATTTAGGTCAGATTGATTTAGTTTTAGTGTCTTATTTAGAGTTGACTTTTCCTGTTTTTTACTTCGTAATATTAGTTATTAGTTTATTTCTGTCCGAATTTTTCTTAGCATGAGAGAGGTAATTTTAGAATAAAATTGTATCAGTTAAGAGTCTAAAAAAAGCATAAAAAGTTGTTTTTAATTTATTTTTAAAAAATGTTCTTTGTAATGAATACATATTTTAAATTTCTTCTACTATAGTAAAATGACTTTCTGCTAAAATTGAAATTGACTTTTTCTAAAATATATGCATTTCTGTAAAAATTATTTTATGTGTGAATATATTGTGCAAATACAATTAAAATACCCATGGTTTTGTAAGAAAAAATATAGGACATAATGTAAAACTTCTGTTTTGCTTTCTTTCTTTTCTTTTCTTTCTTTTTTTCCCTAATCAAATGAGCTTTATAATTTGTTTTCGTTGTCTACTGTAGAACCATTAAATATATACTCAGTCATATATTTATGCAATCTGTTTTAAAGAAATTTTAATTCTGCCGTTACGAAACTCTAAGGATATTTAGTAGGGATGGACCGGATATCCGGTAACTATCAGGTATCCGGCCTATCCGGTTGATATTTTAAGTATTCGGTACTTCCGGATATCCGATCCGGCTGGCCGCACCGGATACGGATATCCGGAAGATTTTTGCAGGATATCCGGCAAAGTATCCGGTATTGATGTGGGAGATATCCGGAATTGATGTGAGGGTTAACCGATACGATGTGAGGACCTAATTGAATATTTTCTTTTTTATAAAAATTCCAGTTAAAAATTTCATTGTTTGATAAACCTTTTAGATGATGTAATTACTTTTCATCTTTCCTTTTTACCAATTTTTGCTTCTAAAACAAAAATTATATGTTATTCCTCCGACTTTGTACTGGACATGGAAGCATTCTGAATAGTTGATTTTTCACAATTTCCAGATAAAGTATGATTGTCTTCAGCTTTTCAAAAATATTTTAGTTGAAATATTTAGAAAGAAAAAGCTACAAACATTCAAGGATTAATGTGCGACAAGAGGTTGAAAAAAACTTACGATCATATCGTTAGTTCATAAAAATTAATCGCATTAGCTTTTAATATAAGTTCTCAAGTTATTTTATTTATTAAATTCTTTTATTTTTAGTTTTTGTACTTCTAACAAAAATTGCGATCTATTAACACCCAATGATGTTGTAATTAGATAGTTTTTACTTTGCCACTATTATTGCTTTATTATAACTGAAAATAACATACAATAAATAACTTATCTAACATTGGCGAAAGTGTTCTTCTAGATAATGTAAACATCTGTCCCCATGAATCGTCGCAACTTAGCCATGCTTTTTTTTTTTTGAAAGAGAGTTCGAATGTGTGTAAAGAAATTTTGAATCTTGCACTTTGTTTCGTTCTTTATTTTTGTAATCCCTTCCTTTCAGAAAAGATAGGGTAAGTGCTCCAGTAGTCGGCCATTTAAGAGATCTTTTGTGGATCTTGGCTAACCTAGAACTTTCAGCTATCAATACAGCAACAAACACAAGGTAAAACTTTAGAATGAACCTTTCTGATAGTGAATCACCTACTTGTTTCAGAAATTTAAAAAACAATTACGTTAAAATCCAAGCTGTTGTCAACACTAGTAAATGCTCCAGTAGTCGGCCACAGAAATCCAGTGCTCGGCCACGTTGAATCCAGTAGTCGGCCACTTCATTTTCATTGATCTTATCTGATATAGGGGGTTGAATTAAAATAACAAAACAAAGGGAAACTTACATGAACCAGACACGTCATTTGGGGGGTCAGGAAGCGGGGGGGGGGGGGGTCAATTGCTCAACCCCCCCCCCCCCCTGGTTTTGAGAAATCAATTAATTAATATATAAGTGGGTGTGGTGTTTGCCTTTTTCCGATGAAATTGCATTGTGTTTGCACCCTTTGTCCCCCCCCCCTCTAAAAACGTGAAATGACGGGCCTGCAGCGATGCATTATACTTAGTCTGGTCATATTTTTCGTGGTACCTCTGGTACTCAACTGTGTAGATGATCATGTTAGTGTACTTCTTGATACACTATGTGCTTTACTTATTTCTCTAACTATCAATCTACCATTATTAATTTTAGGCAGTACAATTAGCACAGATTTCTCGGGACATTAATGTTTTTATACTTTAGCTGCCTAAAAACAGTTTTTTATTAAAAACTCGAGCTAAAAAATATTTTTTTCTGAATAACGTCTAAAAATATGTCTATATCAAAAAGAAAATAATTTAAAACATCAAAAAAAGCTTCATAAGTGTATGAGTATAAATGGCGCAACACTTTTTTCCCAACATACTTGGACCCCCTCCATCCCTTTATCTCAGTGTTTCACAATTCAAGCTACCCTCTCCTACCACACTATAACACACAAACAAATTGTTATTAAGGAATTATAGTTGAATTATAACTATTTGTCGCGGGTAAAAATGTCGCCGGTCCAAAATGTCGCCGGGAAAAAATGTCGCAGTTCCAAAATTTCGGCGGTCCAAAATGTCACCGGTCCAAAATGTCGCCGGTCCAAAATGTCGCGGGCCAAAATGTCGCCAGTCCAAAATGCCACCAGTCCACAAAATGTCGCCAGTCCAAATGTCGTCAGACATAGTAGAACGTCCGATATTGGTACACTTTGTCCCAAAAATTAAAACATACGAAAAGGCTTTTTTTTCACCAAATTAGCAAAAGATTGTTAATTGCTGTTGATGAACGTGTGCGTTAACAATATAATGAACTAAAATTTTTGAAAAATACTATAAAAATTTACACTTTCAGCCTGTAACTGTTTCGAGCGTTTTCCAAGAAACAAATAGTTTTTAAATAAGCGTACGTTATTTATTTACAATAGCTTATTACACCGTGACTCGCTATCTACCAACTTTAAAACGAATAGATTAGCAGCCCAAGACAAGTTTAATTGATATCGAAAAGAAAATTTAAGTGTTAAGAAAGAAGTTGAAGAACAATGAAATGAATAAGACAGATATACAATGTTTGAAACTTGGCTTTTGTTAAAATTTCTTACATGATGGAAAGCAAGTTTATTATATTTAATAATAGAGATGTTTTTATTTTCTTCTACATATAACGTGTAAAAGAAAGTATTTGGATCAGTGAAAAATTTTCAATTTGGAAGAATTTACACGTTGAAGAATTTACATGTGCTGAATTTTTTAAAGGAAAATTTGTAAGTGTGTATCTGCGTGATCCATTTTTTGGGGGGCGACTCTACCTCAAAACTTACTGCATGAATTAGAATAAAATTTGGTACATACATGTACCAATATGTGATTCAGTGTTGATTGGTTTTTGCCGCTAGTTCTTCCAAGGGAGTTTTTACATACAAGAATGTAATGGAACGCTTTCAGTATAGTGTGATTACTATGTCTGAAGAAGGTTCGGAGTACAGACGAAATCAAATAAAAAATTGGCCCATAGGAAGCGTTCAGACGATACGTCATAGCATCGATAAAGCAAAGCAATTGAACTTTTTATTTTTCATTGTGTGAATGATTTATATCAAGAAGTAATGCAAGTATTCAAAAAACATTTTGGTTGTAGAATGGTCTTAAAGGGCGAGATGCTTATTCATTTCTGGCGTTAATCAGCTCAGACATGGCACTGTACCTTCGTTACAATCAGTATTTAAATGTGGAGTTGAATATGATACCATTTTTCCTCTTGACATTTCACCTCCCCTTCCACCACCCAGTTGTTGCAAAGAAAGCAATAATTCCATGAACGAGCGTGCCCTGTTCTGTTCTCCAATGCGTCCCTAATTTGATTTCAAACGTCCCCAACCTACTCTTAAAAAAAATGTTCTAGAAGAAAACTGTCAGCTGCGTGGTGATTAAACGGTATTCCGTTTTCGCCAAAGGGGAAAAAAAAGCCTTTACAGCAAATTTATTTGTTTAATTTCTATGTGGGATAAAAAAAAAAAAGAAATAATCCTAAATATAGTTTAAAAAAACTAAAAAAATCGCTTTTAGAGTAAATCAAATTCAAAAGAAGATTTTCAAAACTGTTGAATATCCGCAAAGTTTGCTTGCACTTATAATATGCCTTTTGAGGACGATTGATGCCGAACTCAGACTTAATAGCAAATGCACTTATTATGCATCAACATGCAATATAGTTTAGCATGTAATAATAATGGTAGTATTAATATATATTACTTTTACGCTTGTAAAAAACGCGAATTTTATCTTTTATTCAGAGTTACATGCATACATACAAACAAACGAACAAACCCACATGTAAAACTAATAGAAGCTTATTAAAAGGAAGAAATTTAGCGTCCTTGGGCCCTAAGTACAGCACCGAAAAAACAATATCATTACTTCGGTACTGAAATAATTTAAGCTTTAGAAGAAATCAGTTTAGGTACATTTTTGTTAATAATTTAAGCTAATTTTCTAAACTGCTACGTTTAAAAAAAGTTACTTAACAGATGTGTTTATCATACCGTGATAAGCTTATTAGTAAAATTGAGCTACATAATTAAGCTGCATTGAATTTATGAATTACAGGCTGCATTAAATCTGTACTATGCACTTAGTGTCATTTTGGAGCGGCTGTATTTTGGACTGGTGACATTTTGGACCGGCGGTATTTCGAACCGGCGACATTTTGGACTGGCGACATTTTGGCTCGCGACATTTTTGACCGGCGACATTTTGGCTCGGCGACATTTTTGACCGGCGACATTTCGGACCCGCGACATTTTGGACCGGCGACATTTTGGGCATGCGACATTTTGGCCCACGACATTTTGGGCACGCGACATTTTGGCCCACGACATTTTGGGCACGCGACATTTTGGACCGGCGACATTTTGGCCCGCGACATTTCGGCTGCGACATTTTGACCCCAAACCATTTCTCTGCTATTAGAATCTGTTCACGTCTGTCACGCCGCTCCGTAACTTCTCGAGAACATGTTGAGCATGACCATAACATTTATCATAACTCATCATAACATTCAATCGAGTCTCGATAGCTCGAAGCTTTATAAACTCAAATATACCTTTATTTCAAAGTTTTCATTTGGTTTTAAATTCTTGAAAAGAGGGTAGGAACTGCTTGTAACTCGAACTATCAATAACTCTAAGCTTTTAACCGGTCCCTTGGGATGAGCTATTGAGACTCGACTGTATTTAAAATATTAATTTGCATCTTTAGAAAGTATTTTTGGAGTTTAAGTAAAACTTTAAGTTAATTATTTAAATTTAAGTTTATTAATTTATGTTTTAAAGTTAACATGTTTAGAATAATTTTTAATAATAATAATAACATATCGGTCATTTCAGCGAAAATGGTACAAATCAGTCCCGATACTTCAGAATTTTGGTAATTAATTTTAATATTTACCACCAATTAATTGTATTTTTTTATTTGTTTTCCCTCTAATTGTGTGTAACCAAGTATAACTTATTTAGTCATAAGCCATTTATAAAGGACTCAAAAAAAAAAAAAAAAAATCTTTGGCAAAAGAAGGAAAAATGATCTGCCTCAGTTTCAAATTGCTAGGACTTAAAATGCAATTTAAGATTAAGCTGAAATGCAACAACACAATCATTTGCAATGCTCAGCACAAAAAAGACTTCCGACACCCTTTCTGCTGATTTTTATGTATGTAAGCAAAAAAATCTTGGAAAAACACTTATTGATCTTTGTTCCTAGATTTTTTATGTTTCAAACTGTCCACTCTGTTACAAGCCTTTCAGAAACAAAATAAGCAATTGCATTTAATGTGATATTTTTTTAAAAAGAAGTACAGTCGAACCTCCATATATCGAAGTAGCAAATTGTCGGAAAAAAATTCGATATATAGAAATTTCAATATATAGAAAGGACCTCAGTTTTTTGAAAATTACTCCGGAAACATTGAAATTAAAGCAAAATTTCACACATGAAACTTCATTACTAATATATACGCTAATCATATTTGATGAAAGTTAAGAATTAAAAATGAAATGTCTTTCTTTTTCATACCACTATCTACGTCCTTTAACAAATCCACTTTATATGCAACACTAAGGCATTTTCTTTTTGACATTGTAAATCGAGAGGGAAAACAAAATCAAATTGAATTGGCACAGCACTAGTTAAAACAATTTTCGCTGAAACTAACCATGGAGATCGAGAGAGAAATCACCACCAAACAAAAGGGGTAGATAGAAACTGGTTTTGCTACAGGACAGGTTGCATCCAAAATTCGAAAACGACGGGGGAGGGGATAATCCGGGAATTCCAGAATGGACAAACAACGTGTTTGTCCACTCCAGGGGTCCACACTTTATCTACAGCTGACAGTGGGGTTTGCAGTGACCTTTTCTGACCTTCCCTTTTCTCCTGATTTTCATCTTTCGTGACGTAAATTGTCTAAAAGCGGAATAAAATCTCCAATTACGCCTCCAAAAAAATTCGATATATGGAGATTTTTTCGATATATAGAAACAGTTTTTCTATGTAATGAACATGTGAATTTGCTAGAAGTTCGATATATGGAAAATTTCGATATATGGAAGTTCGATATATGGAGGTTCGACTGTATAAGTAATGTATCTGCTGTGATTACTTTGATACATTGAATTCTATAGTCAGCAACTAAGATAAGCCTAAAATTCTTTGCTGATGATAGTTAATTTGCACTGTGGGATGTCCACTCTCTTACAGTCGCATTAATGGTGCAAAAAATATTTTTTTCTTGAAATTGCAGACAGAATTAGTTTTAGGATGTTTAGTCCATTTTATACTTGTTCTGTAATTAACTTTTCTTTACGATTATAAATATATTTTTTGAACCTTATTTATCTCCTCTGTTACACAAAGTGGTCAAACTATTCAAAACCCTTAATGAATGACTCATATACAAGCAGTTTACACTTTATTGTGCACAAATAAACAGAGAATAATTTTTAAAACAACGATTAGTTGGCGAAAATTACTTCATTTGATAAACTTAATTCGACAATTTCAGACATGATTTGTACCATTTTAACTGGAATAACTAAGAATGTATCTTTATTTTTTCAAAATGAAGTTAAATTTCGAGGTGATTGTTTAAGAATTATTTTATTAATTTGTTTTTAAAAAAAAGTAAATGTGTTTAGCATGACTCTTAATGTATTTAAAATGATAATTTGCTACTTTTAAGAATGTTTATTTTAATTTTTTGGAACTAAAGTAAAATTTCAATTTGATTATTTAAGTATAAGTTTACTCATTTGTTTTTTAAAAAGTGAACAACTTTAGCATAGCTCTTAAAAATATATTTAAGCTGCTGATTTGAATCTTCAGAAAATATGTACCTTAGTTTTTTGGAGTTATATAAAATTTTTAATTGATTATTTGATTATAAGTTTATTATTATTATTGTTTTTTTAACACACTGGTCCTGTTTTAATATTTTCTCCTTTAACTTGGATGTTAAAAAAATTACATGTGTAGAATGTAAGAAAAGAATTTCAAAGCAAAATTTTGCTTTATATTATTGCAAAATTAGAAATAAGAAAATGTGTTACTTTGTAATGGACTTTAAATTCAGAAAATTCTAATAAAATATGTATTAATTTGAAAAAAAAAAAAAACGTTTATCTGAGCTTAGTTTTTTTTCTTTTTTCTTTCTTTCTTTTTTTTGTAAATCAATTATTGTGTATATAATATTGGTGAAATATTTAATAAATGTATCATTTACGTAAAAACTTATTGAAATGATATTGAAACAGAAAAGCTTTAAAATTTAAACTAAGAATAATTAAAAGTTTAAACTTTGAGTACATACAGAAATATTTAATTCTATCTTTTAAAATTTTGTCTCGTTTGATAAAAATACATAATTTAGAAAGAAATCACAATATGCTAGTGCTTCATTTTATATGTAGCGCTACTCCTGTGCAATAAAATAAAGGCTTTAAAAATCAATTTGAATGTATTTAACATGTTCTTAAAGAAATGATGCGAGAAAAGCAACTTTGATTTATTGTTTTGAAGCTGCATTACATAAAAATAAGCGAACGTGCAATGTAATTGAAGTGCCGGATATCCGCAGGATATCCGGCGGCGCAATTCCGGATATACGGTATCCGGCGTATGATGAGTCACCGGATATCCGATATCCGGCAAAATCACTATCCGGCCCATCCCTAATATTTAGATTTTATTCATAAAAGTACCATCCAATGAAATAGTGTAAATGTTAGGTGGTATATAACGCTAACGGTGGTATATTTTAGGCTACCAAAATTTTTAATCAAATGCATTTATTTTATACATAGTAATAAATTATTACTGGATAAAACAGTAAAAGTTTTGTTAATTAATAACAATATTTGGTGATTAAATTACAACTGTACGTTTTAGCAATATATGAAAATTTTTCAGCTATTTGCTTCTTGAATTCTTCGATAAAGTTTTCTTTCAACGACATACAACAGGTTTGTGCTTTTAAAAAATAATTATTATATGTATACGGAGAAACAGTGGCGTACATAGCGCCCCACGGCGCGGGAGGAGGGGGGGGGCATACAAGGTTTCAGGGCGTGCAATATGTAAAAATAGCACTACACGGAATTTTTTTTGTCAATCGTTTAATAGAGGGGGGGGGGAGTGAGAGGGGACACGTACAGATCTTGAGAGGGAGCGCACCGAAGTCTATGTACGTTACTGCTGAGAAAAATGTTAGCATAATAATGGGATGAAAACTAATGCTAAATAAATTTCCAGTTTCTCAACACGTAATTGCTTTAAAATTATTATTTCAAAATAACAGTTGAAATAATTAGTTCTCTTTAAAACAGAAGATTTATATATTTTTTCAACTTATATTAACTAAAGTATATTTTCTCCGCAGAGCAACGGTAAGACCCAGGTCTTTTAAATATTGGCCAGAGAAATATTCATATACACTAAATAATTCATTTATGCTACATGTTTATATCTATAAATTTTAAGTAGTAAAAAGAAGATTTGGCTGAAATATGCGTTTTTTAACAAAATGTAAAAGAATGAAAATAATACAAAAATAATAACAAATAATAATAGTTATAAATAAAGACAATAAACTATGTGGACTTTTTCCTCCATGTAATTTTCGAAAAACGTCTATTGTTCTGCGTTGTATATTTATGTACCTGTTAGGAAAAGTTGTACTATTTAGAAATGCTAAATTGATTTTTTTTGCAAGAAGAAGAAAAAAAAAACTATTTTGTAAACTTAAATGGACATTAAAAAAAAAAAAAAGTTAACAACTTTATTAATCTGCAACTTATCTGTAGAGCTTCGTTGGTTGATTTGCATCAGCTGGGGATTTCATATATTTCAGTGTTATGTAAAATTTATAAAAACATTTGGGGGGAAACAATTTAATTTTCCACAAAAAAAAAAAAAAAAAACAGCACTTTGACTCGATGAAGCATTTAAACACTTTAAAGCTCTCCTTTTATTTTTTTTCTTAAAAAATAATTCTGTAGAGATCGCACCTTGTTTTATTAGTACTCTTTTGGTGAAATTTTGACACTTAAAGCATTCTTCATCGAAATAATCTGCAAAAAACAATGTTTTTTGGCCGTAAGTTTTCTCATTTTATTTATATGAACAAAACTTTTAAATGATCCTCACTTATATGAGAAAATATGAAAAATAACTTCTCTTTGCAATTGACTTCAATTGCAACCTTAGTGCATCCACAAGCAACACATTTTGTTAAGAAAAAGAACAGTTCTTCAGTAATGCTTTCAACGCTTCATCCCCGTTGCTTACATCGGCTTCATAGTTGACACGTGATCTAACGCGACCTGTGACATTGCGTGAAGGGACTGCATTGTCTGAACCCTGAACAAGCAGTTTCGTACATGTTAACAATTTCAGTTTTCGTTACACTTTTTTTACTGCTATTATCTCTTCTAAATACCCATTGCCCCCCTATCGCCCCTTAAGAATTTACCGCTCTTTTGGGGATGATCGCCCCCCCCCCCTGGTTAGTAACCACTAATCTAGAGCTTAAAATCGGATTTTGAGCAACTTTTTGGTGCTGTAGGGGGTTTAACGCTTTAAACTTTTAAACATGAATGAAGAGTTGTAGGTTAGATTAAAACTATTATTGTTCTTTGCTCACTAGATGTATAAAGATCGCGAAAAACCCAGCTTTAAAGTGGAAAATCATGTTTTTATAACTAACATGTAGAAAAAAAGCATTTTTAAAAGCATAATATCTAAATTATTTCTTTCTGTAAATGGAAAGTAAATTTAAATATTATATGTTTTTGTAAAAGGGTTAGTTTATACCACAAAAAACTCATCTAATATTAGGAAAATAATACATTTTGCATTATGGGATGATTTCTTGGCGTCAACATAAATGCGATTTTTCAGCCAACTTCGAGGTTTCATATCTCTAAAACTAGAACGATGTCACTCATAACATTTTTGCTACATATTTACTACTGTAAGAAGGTTATTTAGTTAAATTTTTGTAGATTTTCATTCAGTCCCTTTTCAGATATTAAATCTCAAAGTTAGCATTTTTTCTCCAAAATGCCAAGTTTGACAAATTATATAAAAAAATGACTGTCTTCAAATGTTTCATACTACTTCTGGGAATAGTCCTATGAGATATCTATTCAAGGGGAAAAAAATTAAGAGTGAGTCTTAGTTCCTTCTACTAATATTTTTATGCCAAAAATTTAAAATTTCACACAAAAAATCTTATTTTTAAGCCAATTTTGCACAAATTTGTAACTAATTGTCAGAAAAATAACTAGTAGAGAAATTTAGATCATTTTCTACTCAATCAAGTGTTTTTAAACCATTTTGATATATTTGTAAATAAAGAAGTTATAAGCATCTTCAAAAAGTACTCTTTTCATGAAAAGTCGCTTCTGCAGCTACTGAAAAGTGGTTGCTAAAAAAAATTCTGAAGGTTTAAAATTTTTTAAACCATTGTTTCATGCTCCCAACATAACAGTTAATTAACAGACAAAAAGTTTTAAAAATCAAAAATAGTGAGCAACATGGTCTGTATGATCTCACATGGATTTAGAACAAATGAAACTTTCATTACTTTATAAATGCTTTCGTACAACAAACAGTAATTCTGTTAGACTTTTGCTTTCTCTTTAAAATATTTTTTTGGAGATAATTGCTCATCACCAGCTCAAAAGTAACTTTACTATTCATTTACAATTTATCTCAATGCATGTACAATATTTTGACTAAAAACTATTTGAATATATGAAATGTGTTAGTTTATGATAGGAAATTAATTATTATGTATGTATAATTATAAAATTTGGTGTGCTTAAGTAATAGGGGTCTTGGTTTTAAGAAAAACACCACCCCCCCCCCCCCCACTTTTTTTTAAAAACTTTCAGGTATTTTTTTATGAACTCACAATCACCCCTGTAATATATCTTGGTTGGAAAATACGATTATTAACACAATCAGTAATTTACTTACTGGATATGAGAACTCTGAAGCTTTTAGTGTAGTTAAATTTATAATCCCAAGTCCAAGGCTGCAGCCCGAATCACAAGTAATTCCTCCGACTAAAAATATATTGTTCTTCCAAATGTGAGATGTGTGGGAATATCTAAAGAAAAAGTATAGAATAAATTGAAAGTTAGTCACACATTTTTAAATTCCTTAAGCACTGAGATGTTAGTTTTAAGTAAATATATTTTGAGAAAGTACTTCATCTAAGTTCATCGAAAGTAAGGTTTGATGAAACCCATATGTTAAAACTAGATGTCATCATAGCTCTAAAACTTTCAACTGCAAGCATAGTAAAATCAGGCTAAAGTTAACAAAAACCATACTCTTTAATAACAAATTGCCTGTCTGTTAGCTTAAAAAGAGCATAAATAATTTTTTTCCTAACAGCATTTAATTTTAATTTTTTGTATACGACAGAGAGA
>JAXGGA010009156.1:0-52813 GCA_038373865.1 Uloborus plumipes | reverse complement strand
CAACGCGTGGCCGGGTCAGCTAGTAAGTGAATAAATTAATATATGGAAAAAATAAACAAGTGAATAAAATAGAGAATGAATAAAAAAATAAATGCATGGATGCGTAAATAAGCGTGTAATTAAGTATAAGAACGTAAATGAATTAATTAATAAATGAGAAAATACTTTCGTGATTTCATAAATGAATGCCTAAGAAAACGAAATACGCATTCATAATGCATCATAACTTTTTTTTTTTAATGTTACATTTTTTTTCTGAAATTTAACACCCTCAATTTACTCGCTTTATGGAGCCCATTGGTTTGAAAATCACGGATCAAAATTCACTCATATAAGTCGGCAAAACGTTGGGAGTCAGTCGGCAAATTTAATCTCAACACCCCTCCAACCGAACTTGCTTCGCGACGGCCCTGCACGAAACAATGCAAAAAAATGTTTTACAATGATTAATCTCCAAAATATCGCCGATTTTAACATCATTCAGTGAATTTTTCGCAAAATATCACCAATAGCGCCAAATTGAACCCCCCCCCAAAAAAAAAAGTTTTTAAAAAAATCGCAAATTTGTCGCCAAATTGGCAAAATATCGCTAATAGCGCCAAATTGAGTCCAAATAAAAAAAAAAAAAATTCGCCAACTTGGAGATATGTCGCCAAATTGGCGACAAATACTTCGCGACCAAAGGCTTGGCGATATATCGCCAAGTGGTCGCGCCAATTCATCTGCATTGAAATTAACACTGATTAACTCCAAAAAAGGGGTAAAGCATCCCCTTGTGACATTCAAATGAAACCCCAACTGGAGATGCACAAAAATAAGCCAAAAGAGAAAATAAGAAAAATTTTGTTGCTCACAGAAACCAACAGAAATCTTACCAAAATTTGAAAGAAGAAGAAAGTTTCCTTTCCCAGCTTTAAAAACAAAACAATACATTTTCCGAAATGAAACACTTTAAAAAGAACGTTGCAATGTCACAATTTATACGATATTTGGTTAATCTTTGTGCTTTGGGTACCCCTTTCTCGCTAAATGGGCGATAGACGCTCCTACTACTGTTTCTAAACGTTGCCAAAATCAATATTGCTGAAATGCGAAATCTATAAAAATGGAAAAAAAATCCGCCAAATCTTTTAATTAAGTCATTAGTATATTGGAAACAGGGTGGCCAGAAAAATACTACGCTCCTTATTTGGGCCGAAAAAATACTACCGTAGTATCAAAAATACTACTTCTGGCAACCCTGGAAAAAGAACGAAACAAAAATAAGTATGAACACGTAACCATAGTAACAGCATGAAAAGTTGATTTCCGTTGATAAAATAATTCATTTCATTAACCATTTTAGAATCGTTTGGCTTGCTTTACTGAAGGTAAGCCTTGAATTCCGGGATTCTAAAAACAATTGTTACAGCTCTCCTGATGATCGTAGAAACTTCGAAAAAATTTCATTTTGTGCAGAAAATTTCAAGCTTTCGAATGACATAAGACTTGAAAATGTGTGTGAAATATTTCTTCCCTATTTTATCGAATTTCCGCTAAGAATTCGAATAGAAAAAGAACGAAATGGAATTTTCGAAAAATCGCTTCGAGGTGCAAAACTACATGCTACAAACTAATTTTGTACCAAGTGGCATGAAAATCGACCGAACGGTTTTGGCGCTACGCGCGTAACAGACAGACAGACAGAAGGAAAGACAGAAGGAAAGACAGAGAGACAAACTTTCAGCTTTATTATTAGTATAAGAGATTAAAAATAAAACTCGTTCAGTACAATGGTATTAATTATAATAGTGATGAGATAAAAGTTGCTTTAATGTGTTTGACAGTGATAGCTACTTTCATTCCATGGGAAAGAAATTGTTCTTGATTGCGGTGGAATAGTTAAAAGAAAAATAAGTAAATTCAGGAGAAGAAACTCAAGAAACTTCTTTCCCTGGAAACTGTACATGCAAAACATTGAGTACTGTAATGCCTACGAACCTTCCTACCCCTCAAAAATAATCTTCGAATAAATTTGCAGAAGAAATTTTATTTCACGACTTCTTCCTTTTAATGAAATTAACGGTGAAGGCAATCATACACACTTGTTCTTGTAACTTGGTTTTTGAACTAGTTTTGTTTTTTATGTTATCTAATTTGAAATCTAATCTCCTAATACCGTTAATTAGTTCGTATATATGTTTTTCAGTTTCCGTATTATTCGGAAAAAGTAAAAACGTGTCATGAAATTACTCTTATTGTTTTCTATTTAAGTTTCAATCTTTTACTTTTATTACATGCATCAGATCCTTATTCTACCGCGCTGCTTAATCTGTCTAAAAAAAAGTACTTTAACGATAACAAATATTATTATTGACTTAATCTCGATAGCTTTGACATCATAGTTGTAAATTTATGAGCATAGCCAAATAAATTCACTCGCCTACTTAGAAATATTAGTAATTGATTTTTATGTATAATCATTTGTAACGTATTGTTTGTAACAAAAATGCACTCATCAATACCATCGATGTTGATGTTTTATTTCCTAACATCGATGTTTTGAAACATCGATGTTTTGGCATCGATGTCGCACATGGTTTGAATTTTCTTATTTTGATTCTTTGGCGTTAATTGAAAAAAATAATGCGCCGAAAATTTCAGCTATCGAAATCTTCTCAAGAATCCACAAATCACAAAAAAAAATAATTCGCTATCTTTTCACTCAGTTGACAATCATCGACACTATCACCACGGTACATAGGTCTTCACACTGCTACGAGCCTTTTGCTTTTGATACAAAAGTTCAAATTTTAGTCTTCTATACTAGACTGCAACTTAACTTGACAGTGAACGTCACTACGGGCGGAGCCAATAAGAGCTTACAAGCAGTCAGCTATGTCTTCTAATTCGCCAAGTAGGCTGTAACGTTTTATCTAGCTCGTTTTTCATAGGCTAACGTCACGCAAACGTCACGCTGACGTCACGATGTTTTTGTAAAGAAACATTGCATTTTAGTATAACCCAAGGTGAAGCAGGTTGTACGTAACTCATCCGAAGAAGTAGATTCGAACCCAAAGAGAAAACAAATAAAAAGATCTCTCTGGCATCAAAAAGCACAAAAAAAGAAGATGACATGAAACTAGAACATCTCTTTGATCATCGAGCATCATATCTCAGATTATATGACGACATATTAACGAGAATTTTTTGGATTGCCAACATCATTTTGTTCCATTTATTTGTGACAACTTTTGGTTGAACTGTACATTGTTTCTTTTTCTCTTGAAAAGCCATGTCAAAATCATTCCCGTGAAAAACTTATAGCTGTGTGCCAAAATAATTTTGGTGACAGTTACAACTTCTAGTGGGCCATAAATTCTTTCTTTTCCTTTGAAATACCATGACAAAATATTTCTGGTGAAAAACTTCTAGCTGGTGAAATGTAGTAATTCTAGTAACAGTGGTAACTTCTGGCTGGATTGTATTTTTCCTTTTTCTCATGAAAAGCCATGTCGAAAAAAAAAAAATCTGGATATATTTTTAGCTATATGCCAAAGCAATTTTAGTGACAGTGACAACTTCTGATTGAACCATACATTAGGCTTTTTTTTTCTCTTGAAAACTCATGTCAAAATAATTCTGATGTGATGAGTTGTATTATTCCAAAGTAATTCTGATGACAGTCACAACTTCTGGTTGGACCATAGATTGCTTATTTTTCTGTTGAAAACCATGTCCAAGTAACTCTTGCGAAAACTTTTTGTTTTATGCCAAAATAATCTCGATGATTGTGACAACTTCTGGTTGAACCATATACATTGGTAGTTTTTGTCATGAAAAGTCTTGTCAAAATAATTCTGGTGAAAAGCTTTTAGCTGTATGCCAAGCAATTCTAGTAACGGTGATGCTTTCTGGTTGAACCATATATTGTTTTTTTTTTTTTTTTTCTTGAAAAGTCATGTTTAAATGAGATTCTGATGACACTTCCAGTTGTATGACAAAGTAATTCTGGTGACTGTCATAATTTCTGACTATGGACCGTACATTATTTCTTTTTCTCTTCAAAACTGTTTAACTGTACGCCAAAGTAATTTCGGTGACTGACAGCTGCAGGTTAGACTAGACATTGTTTCATCTTCTCTTGAAAATATTGTAACGAGTCCGTAGCACCTTCAACTTTCTTTAAATGAGCATTCCAATCTTGAGGAAGTACCTATAAATTAATTTACAAGTATGTACACTATTTACAATAGGAGCAGGAAACAATTGCTAAACATCCAGCAATTAGGTAACAAACAGTACACTGTACTCTCAACAGTAACTCAGCACCACGTATCTAACGTGAACAGTAATTAAGCAATTACAAAAGCAAAACAACCATTCGCCCAAGCGAATGAAAACGAGTGTCCAGAAATCAAATCTGAAAAGAACTCACTGTGTTCAAGGCCAGCTATTTATACTCGAGAACGAAATTCGACAACATTCTAGCAAAATCTGGAGTATTCTGTTCATTCATAACTTGAACAATCCATTCACGAAACTTTTAGTAATAAAAAAAAACCACTCCGAGCGAAAAATGTCTTCATGCTTGTTAAAGTTAGGGCAAGTGTAAAAACTACAAAGTGTTACAGGGCCGGTATACAAGTGATAAAAGTGATATCTTCAGATACTTTTGCAACATGTCGCCAGATAAAACCAAACTAGTGAAAATGAAGCAAGGCAGAAAAAACAACAACTATTTACAAGATTTGTAACAATATCTTAAACTAATTTTTCAGTGAAATGCCTTTGTAATAATACAAAATAAATTTAAGAAAAAGCATAGCCGAAATAAAACTGAAATATCTTTTTGAAATTTTTAATTTTTGCGAATGCAGAAAGTGGTAAATTTTAGATTTCATTGCATTCTACTCTGAGCTTGACGTCCATTATAATTCTGTATTACATCGTGGGTGATGGACTTTAACCCTTTAATGCCTAGCGTCCTTTTTTAGGGACGGTCCAAAAAAGGGTCTGAATTCCCCCAAAATGAACATTTCAACCAAATAATAGTGTTCAATGAGTACATTGGTATTGCTTCAATTCGTTATTAACAGATTGCAGCACATAACCATTGTAAAATGTGTTCTGTAGCAGTTTTAATATGATCTTTATCAAAAATGACATCGTTCACAATCTCAATAAAAAAAGCTAAGTTTTCAAAGTTATTCCCAGCTTTCCAGTTTATTTTAATTGCTTAACTTTATTTCTTCTTATAAAATGTCTTTTTAAATATTATATAGTAGGCAGAAGAAAATTTTTGTAAAAAAAGCATGTATCCTCTGGGATCTATCGTAACTTTTAACGGACGATTTTCCCTTCCTTAATAAAAGAATTATTTTTTAACATAATATTTTTCTAATCATTTTTCCTGTACATTAAACACTGTTTGTAACCAGTATACAAATATCTTTGGAAAAAAAATGTCAGGCATTGATGGGTTAAGATAGGTGAGAGCAGAATAATAAGGTTTACAGAGGGAAAAAAGGATTTTTTCCCCAAACGATTGTATTACTATTTTTTTCGAACTTTTTTACGGAGCTCTAAATAGATAATTTTCGCCAAGGGACTCTTCTCCAGCAGTTATTAGATTTTGAAGTTCAAAAAAGGCAACTTTAGCTGATCTTTGATGCTATTAAGGAAAAGGGTACGGCGATTCGGGGCTCTGATCTAGAAATTTTTCGAAATGGAAGACCAAAACATTTGTTTATCAACATGTGTTTACTAGGATGCATGGCTAAAAAAGTGGGCAAGTAAGAAAAAAAAAATCAATCGCCCCTCCCTTGGAACATTTCTGGATCCGCCCTTGCCTTATGGCATGTGTGTGCCGAGGAAGTCGGACTTTACAAAAAAAAAAAAAAAAAAATCGGAACAGGACATATCCGCCGCAAATTTTATCCCCCTCTTTCCGGCATGGGACATTTCCGCCGCGACTCCTATTCCCCCTCTGACTGGCACAGAACAAATCCGCCGCGCCATTTCCAAGGGTGAGAAAGGGGTTACAGGTTTAAAATTTTCATTCTTGGCGACACATCTTCATTTGACGACAAAGACCAAATCAAAAAAGCGGAATTTAATCGCAAAGAAGTCAAAAAAAAAAAAAAAATAAAAAAAAAAAAAACACAATGCAGTGTAAATCAATTTAAACTTCGCCAATTTCAGTTCGCCAAATATTACACTATACCAGCTCAATCGGCGGATTTGTCCTACGTTGCGGCGGAAATGTCCTGTGCCCAAAAAAAATGAAGGTGCAGTTGGAAAAGGGAAGCAGTACACGCCAAATTACCAGCCTGGCTGGTACAAGACAGCAACAACAATCACGAGATCAAAATGGCCCGCTGAATCAGGGCTCTCTGACCATACGTCACAATTGTCATCAAAAAAAAAAAAAAAATGGTAATAGTTGAAAAAAAATCCAACAGTTCTCTGAAATTTTTCTAGCCAAAATGTCACTTGGTATTCGATGACATCCTGTTTTATCAACTGTATTCCATCGAAGAGACGGAATTGTCGGCGCTGATTAAAAAAAAGTAGTATGTAAACGGAATGGTGAGAATGCACTAGTTTCGGCCCATATTCCTTGACAAGTTTATGGCTTCCTTCGCGATTAACCATGCAAGAAATGGCGAAAAAAAACCGACTTGTTTTCGAGTGACGAGAGGGTGGTTTTATTTGCTTAGACTTACCCTGCTGGCTCTACGTCAGAAAGGCACAACTGTCACCCGAATTCACATCAGGAAATGCTTTTTCGGAGATAAAAACAACTTTTACCCGCTGTTTCTTGTCAGCGAAATTTGTCGGAGATAAGAGTTTGGCGAAATGTTTGGAATTAGCAATCGCAAAATTAATTAATTTATGACATGCTTCAGCGAGTGAGAAACAAATTCATGGTGAGAAGACTGTGTGGACTGTGTGTATCCGATGCGACTTGAATCTCAAGTTGTTCGAGTTAATTTTTGACTTTCATTAAATGTCTGATTAAAGCATTTGTTTTCTTTTAACTGCTTCGATTCTGAGATATCCACGCGGAAGGGCAAACAGATTTTGAATTCTTTTTATATATTCCTTCTTACAAGATCAGTTTGAATAAAATTATTTTTACGTAGGTGAAACTTGATATCAATGCCATAAGGAGAGAAAAATAATCATTTCGAAATAATTTCCGTTTCCGTTTTACTTGACCGATTTGCATCTGAAGAGCATTTCGACTGGTTTAGGAAGTGGTCTAAAAACGGGCAACCTCTTTCATTTTGGAACCTACCGCTTTGCCTGTTCACTCAAAATGGATAATTTTAGTGCCATTAATTTTCAAAAACATTCCTGAAGGCGATGTTAGGGTTAAAAAAAGAAACCGCCAGTTTTAGTGCCTAAAAAATATGTGAGCACAAAAAAAAGGGAAGATGAGAATTTTTCAAGAGGTGGTCCAAATACGAGCAACTTGTATAAAAATAATTTATTTAGCAATAACTAAATAAATTATCTAAAATTTTTGCTCAAAAATTTTATTGGACATTTTATTTTTTGTCCTCCTTTCATGAGCGTTGTGATCATATCGTCGTCACCATGCTAAACTAACGAATGTGAAAATTGGTACTTTTCAGGAGAGCCAAAACACTGCATTTAACTTTTTCCCACATGGCGTATTTGGTTGTTTTAAATTTTTAAACTTTTACAGATATCTTTAAGTGTAAAACTACCGTTCGTAGGTATCATTTCAATTTTAATTATTTGTAAAATTTGAACTTGAGAAACGAACTTGAAAAACGCGATTTTTCACATTCGTTAGTTTAGCATGGTGCCGACGATATTCACTCTTTAAAAAAATCAGATTGAAGATCCCATAAGTACTGATGCGTAGTTGTGATGGTGTGCAGATGTAAAAGCAGCCACTTGCTTTTCCCTCTGTTTTTAAAGTACTCTAGGTCCAGCTTAAACGAATACTGTCGGTTCCAAGAAATATTATTCGATTAGGCGGGGTATTTGTTAAAACCTTTAGGAACCAGGCGGTATACATGTTGTACCATAAGTCTTTTTTTTTTTAGAGGACGGGGTTGAAATTTTCCCTTGAATATTTTGGAGGCGGGGATTTTTTTAAGGTTTCATACGTCTGGTATACGACAGTTTATACCTTCTCTTTTCAATGGAAAAGAAATCTGTGGTTCAACTGTCGTACTTCCTAGGTCGAAAGAAACATTTCTATATGAACAGCCCGGATCCAAAAGGTTAAGCTTGGATCTTTAACATTGCGTCTATGGCATGGGGAACATTTGGTTCCGGAATATTTTATTCGAAAAAGCGGGGAATTCGTTTATCCGTTACCCGATTAAACGGGGACGACAGTAATTGAAGGATGTATATATTTTTTTTTCTGGGCGACTACTAATCCTATTTCAACTACGTCTTTCTGGGGAAACTTAAACTTTTTTTTTTTTTTTTTTTTTTTTGGGGGGGGGGGGGCATGTAGTTTGGCGAGTAGTACGAATGTGAAAATATTTTCACATCTTGAAAACTCCCATATTCCCGTTTGCAAACCACCATGATAGTTTTCGACCTGTCGTATAGTTCAATCTCATCATCGCGCTTTTTTTTTTTTTTTTTTAATATTAGTCTTTAGTTCTGAGAACCCTAAACGCAGATTGAAAGCGGAGGAATCAGTCTTCCCCATTTGTTTCCATGCCTTATAAAACCTATTAACCCATTAATGCCTGACATTTTATTTTTCAACGATACTTTGTATACTGGTTACAAATAGTGTTTAATGGACAGGAAAAATAGTTAAAAAATTATCATGTAAAAAATAAATTTTTTATTTAAGAAAGAAAAATCGTCCCTAAAAAGGGACGCTAGGCACCAGAGGGTACATACTTTTTTACCAAAAATTTTTTTCTGCCTACGATGTAATATTGAAAATGACAATTTATAAGAAGAAATAAAAGCAGCAATTTACATAAACTGGGAAGTAGATTCAGAGAACAGGGAAATATTGGTGTTGTTGAGTATGAAAGTCAGCAAAACATTTGTTCTGCAAACCTACGTATTGCATTTGCTGCATTCCGATAAGGTCTTTTACTTCAATGGGCACATCTTACCTGAGTCTTATTTAAAACAATATAACAACTACCCCATAATACCTAACTCAACTCTCTTGAGCTCAATGCATGTTGTACAGCAGTTTTTAAAATAAAAATGAAGAGCGGCTACCACCATTTTTTAGAGTGGATCAAAAACCGGTAGTTCCCGATATTTGATGCATGGGATCTTTTTCCCTATGCAACGTTTGTATTGAGCAACCACATATATTTGGTTCATCAATTTCAATTACTTTCTTTTCGCTATTGGACAATCTCTTAGCCTTTACAATAGGATAAACTCCATGAAGACTCAATGCAATAGTTATGACATTGCTATTATTCCACCGAACTAACGTAATATTATTTTACCAGTCATCGACATTTATTCAAAACTTCCTCTCTTTTCTTTTTTGGAAAACGTAACTTCAGTTCATGAGCATTTTTTAATCCGATTCTTGCACAAAACCTTGCTGAGACAAATAATCACGTAGGAGCGCAAGAGAAGTAAATAAATTCTCACAGTAGAGATCAAAATTGGCATGCTCAGGGAATTCTGAAATTAAATCTGCAACCCCCCCCCCCTTTCCCAAAAAACAGACACATATGCAATCCTTGAATTCTTCATCAAGGTGAAATGCTAAAGCTTCTGAAACAGTTTAGGGCTTCTTCCCCCCAACAGTCAGACTAAACAATAATAAACACCGAAATGCATAATGGAAAAGTGATGAAATATAAGGAATAATTAGTGTTTTAAAGAATTACATTTTTGAAATAGCTTTTTTTCAAAATTTACCTTGAGTATTTTTTTAAATTAAAAAAAAGAAGAGAAAATATTTAAGAACATTGTATAATTAAGTTTATATATATTAATTAATTTAATTTAATTAGATTTTGAAATTAAAATAAGTTTTAAAAATAACATTTATTATCTGTTTTTCAGTCTAAAAGCATTTACTAACTTCTTTGATATAAATTATAGATTCTAAGCAAGAAATCAGCAACGGTTAAACAATGCAGCCTTTGGTGCCTAGCGTCCCTTTTTAGGGACGTTCTTAAATTGCAATAAAATCCCAAAAAAATTTAAAATTTACAAAATTGCAAAAAAAGGTAAACTGAAACATCAATCAAAGTAGCACATATATCAAACACAGATAGATTTACTTGTTAATAATTTTAAAAACTTTTTTTTTTGTTCTTGAGATTGCGAACGATGTCATTTTTGATAAAGATCATAATCAAATGGCTACAGATCACACTTTACAGTGGTTATGTGCTGCAATCTGTTAATACAGAATTGAAGCAATACCAAAGTAATAATTGAACACAATTATTTGGTTGAAATCTTCATTTTTGGAAAATTCAGACACACTTTTCGGACCGTCCCTAAAAAGGGACGCTAGGCATTAATGGGTTAAGAGATTAATTTAATTCACAAGTAGCAAGAATCAATCTGCATCTAACAGGCAAGTCCATTTTTAAACTATCTATAGTGGCATTTTTAGATCACCCAGTACTCAGGCGTGGATCCAGAGGGGGAGGGGGGCAAGGGGGTCATGTCCCCCCTAAATCAGTCAAATATATGCAATACACCGCCAACTCGACCATTTCGATCCATGTTTCTGCCTTAGCCCTTGCTTAGAGGCAGTTACTCACTGCTTTATACCTTGTGCTCTGCCCAAAAAAAATTTACGAGTTGTACCGTATACTAAGTGCGGTCGCTCGCTAGTATTCTAATTTCATATTAGCTACCAGTTTTTTTTTGGCTCTCTTTGCTATATAAGAGGATTTTTGCCTCCAACTCGACTGCTTTCGTATTCCATGCTTATGAGAGGAGAATAAGCTCGAAACAGCTGTCCATGGATCGAAATGGTCGAGTTGGCGGGGTTTTGCATGTTTCTGCCTTAGCCCTTGCTTAGGGGTGGTTACTCACTGCTTTATACAGTCAAATATAGTATAAAATTGCATTTTTAGGACATATTACGAAAAAATTGCCAAACCCCCCTATTATTCCACAAAAAATTGCACTTTGACCCCCCTTTCCGAAAATGACCCCCTCCTTAACCAGAAGCTGGATCCGCCCTTGATAGCACTTCAGGTTGATGGTGTCAGAAACCATAACTAAACAAACAAGTGCCCTACAAGAAGCACATAGCATCTAGTTAGTTACGGGTTGAAAGAAATTACTGTAAAACTTTGAAAAAGGGAAAAATGCAGTTTCAAGTGCCTTGAAAAGTTTTCAGTTTCTGAAAAGACCATTTGCTACTATTTTTACCCTTCCTATTTTTTTGTATTTCGTGTCATTTTTTCGAGTGTGGACCCCCCTCCCCCCCCCTGTTTTAGCAGGTAGTCCGTATTCACCCTAGCCCGTTTTTGAACCACTTTCTCTTACTTTCACCAGATCACATATGTGCGCTCATTCCACTAAAGCAAAACAAAGTTTTTGGTGATAAAAACGAATTTTTCACTTTTCTATGTGATGCAACAGCAATCGGCTATAATCGGCCAATTTGTACTAATTAAAGGGCGGAAAATTTTATTTTAATAAAAATTACTTCAAGTGTGCCGAGAGCGAGAATAAGAAAGTGCTGAATGAGTTCATGCATAGGCGTCACCGAGGTCTTATTATTGGGGGGGACGGACTTTGATCTCATTTTGGCTTCAAAAATTTCATCGTGCGGTACGAAAAAGATCTAATTTGGGTAGCCAGAGGGAAGGCGTCTATCCCCCCCCCCTTCAAGTGGTGAAACAAGCAAAAGCCGAACAAGATTTTCGATGTTTGAAAACAAGTTTCTAACACCTATTTCCATTTGTGTTAGTTCTTTTCCAATGTCTTCTAAGCATATCATATTTTTGAATTTTGTTTTGAAAAGAAGAAGTTCTGTTTTCAACACCAATGCGTCAAGTTCTGGATACTCTTCGGCAATATCTAAATTTTCCCCCTTCAAGAGTAAATTTTCTAAATCGACTTGTTTTTGAACCCCTTTTTGATTTAGAATGCGATCTTGTAGCCCTGCAATTGTTACATCCAATAATTGAAAGAACTGTTTTCGATAATATTCTTCACAGGAAGAAAACTCGTGACTCCTTGCAGGGCCATCGTATGGTTTTGGACGTCTTATCTTGCGAGGCACTCTTAGAGGCTCCAACCTAAGTTCTTCAATTTTTTCTTCGCATTCATTAAAAATTGAAGAAAACTCCTCATCAGTTCGCAGGGCTGTGAGACCATTCACAACTATTTGGACTGATTGTACGAGTCCTGCAATTGAATTTTTCCTCCCTTGGAAAGATTTATTCAAAAGCTCTAGATCAGTGGTTCTCAACCTTTTTACAACCACCGCCCCCCTGTAAGGTTGAAAATTTTTTCAGAGCCCCCTTTGCGGACTGATGTAAAAGTGGAAGGGGGGGGGGGGTCCGTTTTCTTGACCGGTTTAACCCTATAATTTTACCCAAACAGATAGTTGAAAAATGACTATAAAGTTAAAAACTTATGCTTTTTTTTCTTTTTCTTTAAGATAATTTTTAGAAAAAGCGGGCATTTCCCCCCCTCTGAAAAGCTGTGTCAGTAAAAACCAAGTGCCTAGAATGGGTCCATTAAATGAGTGAACCATTTCTTAGGAAAATAAGAACAACACGAACACGGTTTGAAATAAAAATGCATCGTTTTTTCAACATTTTGTTTGAAAACCAATATATTTTGAAAAATACATTACGTTCAAATAGTTCTTGAACAGTCCGATCCCAAACAGTCTTGCTCTTATTTACATGCAACTATGCAATACGCATCCTCTATATTTATTACGTACGCATATAGGATTTTACTTCGGAAAGGCTAAGAAAGCCGTTCCTCCTATTTTTTCCCAGGAGGGGCAAAGATTTGAAACTAAAGCCCGTACCTGTCACCTTTAAAGATTAATAAATCAAGTTTTCATTTTAAAAAACTGGTCTAAGTTGAATTTAAAAATCAAGAGATAAGTTCAATTCAAAGAAATTCTTTTTGATTAATTTATTGTTTTGAAGGTTAGATAAGATAACAAAAGTTATAAGTATGCATTTGGCGACATCAGAGCAAAGACGGCGGTAAAGTATCGGGGATATCCCCCGAAATTTGTTTTGAAAACGAAGTCTTAAAAATGCGGTTTCTTTAGTTTTATGTTTTGTGGTGTTGACACTTAAATTCAGATTTCGCTCCCTGTGAAACATATAAAATTGACGTAATTTTAGACAATTTTTGGTAACATTAACTAAGGAGAAAGAGGTATCTTATAAAGATTTTTCATAATTGAAGATTATTAAACTCTAAGTTTAGTAATGTTAAGGAGTCAGAGCTCCATCTAACGTTCTCCAAAATACAAGTATAAAAAACGCAAAATTTAAGCTATTTTTATTGATGAAGAGGGAATGGTTAAGGTTCGGGAGTTTTCTTCGGAATTTTTTTTTCACATCGCAGCGTGAAAAATGCGATTGTTACCTACCTTTGATGTTGTTAGGGGGGAAGCTCACACGACACAAAAAGTTGGTCAAGATAGGTGGCTCTCAAATTTCGTGCTATTGACAAATTTTAGGCTATATTTCATGACGTTAGGAGAAAGATCAGGGTTTGGGAGATATCCGCAGAAAATAAATTTTTAAGCTATAATTAGGGAATATAAGAGATGACTGTTTCCTGCCGCCCCAGCATAAAACATGTTCTCACAAGCACATTTGAAAGTATACCCACCGCCCCCTTACCGCCCAAAATCTGTCCACCGCCCCCTGCCGCCCAAAATATGTTCACCGCCCCTCAACAACTTCCCACCGCCCAACGGGGGGCGGTATCGCCCCCGTTGAGAACCACTGCTCTAGATAATCAATGGCCTGTTTTCCCAAAACCAATCCAAGATAATTGGCTCCGTTTTCAAAAGCGGCCAACAGACTACTGGCACATTCATAGCCGTCTGATGCCAACTGATTAAGAGTTTCCATAATTATGGGGTACTTATTCAATATTTCTTTTATCTGTGAGCCCCGATAAATCCATCTTGTTGGACTCAGAGGTCTAATTCTTCCCACGTTTCCAACTGGGCCTTCAGCCTCATTCTCTAGAAGGCTTTGAAATAAACTACAAATTTTTGTCCTAGACAAAAATATTCCAAGTTGATTCGTAATTTCTAAGGCATTTTGGATTATCAAAGCAGAACTGCAACTTTCCTTCATATTTAGTTCGAACAATGTGCTTCACAATGAACAAATTCTGCCAGCGGCTGTTTTTCGAAAATAATAGATTGGGCACCTTTAATGGGCCCGCTCATGTTTCCACTCCATCGTTAGTTCGACCTCGGAAATTTTCTATCGGAAGTTGAAGCCTAAAAAGCGCGTCAGATATTAGCTCTGCTACAACTTTTCCCGTAACCGATTTCATAGAATCCGAAGAAACTTTCGTGAGGCTCTAAATCTTGGTCACACCACCTAACACAAATACTTTCTTTCTTGCTCGTGTCCAGAAATGTCTCTGGTACCGTCGCAAATAACGGAAAAAATGAAAGGGGAAGTTTCCTTTATACGTTCAACAAGTTATAAGGTTACTGCATGCCCAAAAAGCTCAATAATTTCGTTTTGGGACATCAGACAAGGGCCCGAACAGAACACCAGGGTCGAGGGTCATCTGTTCATGAACAATAAATCCATGTAATTTTCTACAACAAAAGGTAACAATGTAATTATAAATTAATAATGACAATACGAAATATACAGAATTTGAAAAATGTTAAATCATTCACTTTTTAAATAGTTATGATTTTTTTTTAAGTAGGAGGTTATGAGATGGTTGCTTATATTCTATCAATTCCTCTCTTCCTCCAAACATTAGACAGAAGACTCAGATTCAACCTTTCTTCTCTTTTATTCTTTTCTTTTCTTTTTTATTACTCAGTAGCTGTATGGACTGCAATCTTTTATAATTTTAATATAAATCACATGTTATCTTATGAAATCCCTACTTTTTTCATTCAATAAGATTTTGAGTATTATTAAATATGTTTTGACTTTTTTAAAGAAGTTCCAGACGATGGAAATTGCAAGACACTTAAGAATTGGCTTTTGAATAAAGAATGTGTACGCAAACGGCAATGCATGAAGAGTGGAGTTGTCATCCTTTTGCATGACAATGTCAGGCCCCATACTGTTGTAGCAGCTCAGAAATTGTTGCAAAGATTCAGGTGGGAAATTTGGAGTCCACCACCCAGACAGCCCAGATTTGCCACCCAGTGATTATTTCTTGCTTCCGAGATTGAAGAAGCACGTATTCGGTGCACGCAGGGGCGCAGCGAACTAAAACTTTGGGAGGGGGAAAATCATCAATTTGCCGAATGAAGTTCCAATTTTATCGAATGATAAAATACAAGCATGCACAATTGCCCACATGTCGTACATGTATAACATTTAGTGAGGAAAAAACATTAGGCATCTTTTAAAAAAACAATTCTAAAAACTAAAAAAGAACAAATAATCTCTATGTGGCAATTTTGTCAGCAAAATGTTCCAAATACGGAATTTATTGGGAGGTCACGGTGACCTCCCATTGGGGCGCCCCTGGTCACACGATTCTCTTCAAAGAGTGCAGCGGAAACATCCGCCGAAACCTGTCTCAGTGGAAATGAATCTGATTTCTTTCAAGACGAGATCAAAAAAAGGGTTCTGTGTTCTTATAATGCCTGAATCAACTTAGTGATAGTGTCGAAAAGTGACTGATGGACATGTATGCCTTTTAAATCCCTTTTGTATTTTCCATATAAAGTCTCAAATGTTCAAATAAACATTTTTTTTGAATAAAATGAATTTAAAAACGCTACTATTTCGCCCGAGAAACAACAAGCATTACATTATGAAAACGAACTTTAACTTAGTTTTTTATGTAGTATTTTCTTAGAAATAGGATGTCTGAAACTCTTATCCTGGAAAAATTTCCAAATGGTACCTTTTAAAATTGTCTATGGACGACTTTTGGTGACTTTAGAAGGTAGAAAAATTTTGAAATAAAAGTCTTACGATAGAATTTAGGTTATTTTTGGTTACAATCGAGGGGGGCAGGAACTAGGGCAGAAAAATCATCCTTGGCAATTTTCCAAAACTGTAGCTTTAAAAACGCTCTTTTAGATTATTTTGGTTGTAGTTGAGAACAAGAGCCACCTTCTCTCCCTCTTTCTTTGCTGCTTATTGAGTGGATTTCCTAGAAAAAAGATCACATTTTTGAAATCAGTTTAGCAGTAAAAAATGTACTACAAAAGGTTGTTGTGTGGGAAATTTTCCGGGGGAGCTAAGCCGGTCTGAAATATTCCAGGGGGAGCCCAAGCTCCCCCGGTTCCTACGCCTCTGCCATCGGGGCGCTCCTGCTGCTAAATCAACTGAATTTTTTCCGAATGGAGTTACAAATTTTGTCGAATGATAAAATATGGTTATGCACCCTTGAGTATATCTAACGAGACATTCGGGCATTAAAAAATTCTCAATTTTGACGAATAGTAGCATAAAATGTGCGAATAAGGAATTTTTGGGAGGTCACAACGACCTCCTGTGACCTCCCACCTCCCATTGGGGCGCTCTTGCTGTTATTTCGAAAATGACAAAAAGTGGACTTGGCTCACTTGTATTCTGAACCCTCCTGATATCAGTCTGCCTACTGAAATGAAAGTAAAGTGTATCATTTTTCTTTCTTTTGTACGGGTGCCGCAAACAGTTTTAATCCTTTAAGGAGCCGTATTGTCGAAAAGTATTAAGAGAGGGAATGGCAACAGAAGAACCCACCCACTTGAATAAAGTCTTGAATCAGTGAGGGAAAAAGGAGGAAAAAAAAAAAAAAAAAGCCGCGAATTTACCAAAGGAATAATACTAATAAAAAGAAAGGAAAAACCACTCACTCCCCTCCCTCCCTTTCAATCCGAGCTTCTGGCGCTGTCTTCCTCGCACAAGACTTCAGTGCTGCCACCGGCTATAGATGAAGAGCAGACGATGTTTCGCTTCGTTCCTACACCGTCATTTACCCCTGCTTGACCACTTCGTGAAAAGTGTTCTTTCCGGCGTTATTTATTTTTCTACAACTTATTTTTATTTGCCTTTTTTTTTTTTTTGTGGTCACATTCGATTGAAGTCGCACGGGGACTTTTCGAATATATTTTTTTTCCCATCTTGTGCAGTTATTACTGACCTGACTGCTTCGTGCAAGGATTTTTCTCCCTCCCCCCCTCCCCTCTTTTTTTTCGTGTTCATCTAATTCTCCAGTTATATACTTGATGATAAGTTTCGTCTGCCCAACATTGCGTGCGAGCGTTGTTGTGTGTACATGACGGACTGAGTTGAGTCATCGCTTTTCGGCAGACGATTTTTTTTCGTCTGGGAAAGGACCGGAGGAAGGATGGAGCTACCTGTGACCGCGCTCCTCGTTGTCGCCTGTTGCGTGGTTCACGGAAGTACCGTTCGAAGGAGCAAAAGGCAAGGTAAGCAATTTTTGAAGAAATTTTTAAAATTAAAAATAATAATTTTCTATGAACTATGTGTGCTCCTGAGAGAGTGTTATAGGCTATGTTGACCAATCAATCATTGAGATTGATTGCTCTTGAAATATTACGTGATTGCATCATCTGAAAAAAAATAAAAACTAATTCTTTATTTTTAATCATTTAGGACAGCTTTATGAAATGTGGTTTACCTTTGCACCACCTTATTGTTATTGTAACTAGATTTTTTTTAACGATCTCATGTTACTTCTCTAGCCCATATTCGGTTACCACGGCAGATCTTCCTTATTTCTTCATTAAATTCCATGATTTGCCCTCATTTTAAATTAACTTCATTTTCAGCCAATATAGTAACATTCTATTCTATGTACTATAAAATATTTTGACACGGCGAAATAAAAACAAGGAGTTTTAATCATTTAAAAATCAATTTTTCTGGTTAAAAGTTACGCTACTTTTTATTGAAACAATTCATTTTTCTACTCATTTCTCACACACTGCAAAGTGACCCAAAGTTAAGGATAACCTTGTGAATCAAGTAAATACCTTAAATTTATAGTGGTTTTTATGCTATGGTACACAGGGCCGCCGAGAGCCATTCTTGGCCCCTTGTCAAATTGTAAGTTCTCCAAAAGTTGTCATAAAATATAGTATAAAGTAGTAGTGTTCAGGCCCGTTATTTGGGGGGGGGGGGGTCAGGGGGTGGATCAATTGTTCCCCTTCCTGGGACTTTGAAAAATCAATGTATTTACGTATCGGTGGGTGTGGTTTTTGTTGTTTTCTGATGGAATTGGCATTGTGTTTGCATCCTTTGACCCCCCTCCCCTTATAAAAATTTGAAATGACCGGGCCTGTGGTAGTGTTATCTTTATTTTTGTATAAACAAGGGAAAAATTGAACGCAGAAAGGTTGCGTCTGATCAGCTGATGAAAATCCTTGTTTTTCGCATGATTTTTATTTGGAAGTTTTCTTTAATCACAACATAAACACGCTTTAGAAAAAAGTATTAACTCCTTCCCGCTTTCTCCCGTCAAAATCACGGGCTGAGTTTCCGCCCTTTATGTCTCCGCCCTACATTTCCGGGCTGAAGTGTTAACGTAGTAACGCGCCAAAAAGAATAAAACTATGTAATTCATTTCTTTTGCCCGAAAACATCACATTTGATAGCAGCACCATGGTTTTTAATCATATTCTTTTTTAATGTTTAAAACACATGGTTTTAAAAATGTCCTTGCTTGCTGCAAAACCAGCATGAAGTCATAGTAACCCTGTATGTTGGCTTTTCTTACAAAAATAATTTTTTAAAATTTCAAGCTAAAAATAAGTCAAAAATTTAAAACGAATGTTTGCGTTGTTCATACATATATTTTCTTATAATTTTGACGGATAAAAAAAAAAAATCTGGTATGGACCCCACACTACTTCCTTTTACGTGTAAATTTCTTAGTAGTTGCCTTAAGTGTTAAAAAAAAATGCTTGGAGTGAGCAAGGTAACAATTCAAATATTTACTCCCCTAATCTGCCACGAAACAATGCAAAAAATATTTCTCAATGGTTAATTTTCTAAATATTGCTGATTTTAATATCATTCAGTGAATTTTTTGCAAAATATCGCCAATAGCGCCAAGTTGAACCCAAATTCAAAAAATATTTTTTTCGCCAAATTTGTCGCCAACTTGGCGATATGTCGCCAAGTTGGCGTCAAACACTTGGCGACCAAAAGCTTGGCGACATATAGCCAAGTGATCGCACCAATTCATATCACTTGAGTCTGCATTGAAATTAACACTGATTTACCCCAAAAAAGGGGTAAAACACCCCCTTGGGAATATTCGAATGCAACCACAAGGGGAGGTGCACAACTAGACCATCCTCAGAGCCTACATACCAAGCTAGAAGCTTCTACGGCATATAGTTTTTGAGTTATGCAACACACATACGCACATACGTACATACAGACGTCACGAGAAAACTCGTCGTAATTAACTCGGGGGTGGTTGAAAAGGATTTTTCGGCTGGTTGTATGTTGCTAGGTACATATGCACGTGCTGACAGGTCGAAAAAACTTCTAAACATTCATTCGGGGGTGAGCAAAATCAAACTATCATTTACATATAAGTGGGCGTGGTTTTTAATGTTTTTCGATGAAATTGCATTATATTTGGACATGCATTATGTTGTAAACATGTACGAAGGCGGTTATTCCGAGTCCAAACCCAAGTGAAGGAAGAGACAAATTCAAGTTCAAGAGTTTCCTCCTTGCACCTCGGATGAACCTTAGAAAGTATTTTATCATTCATTGCCAATTTTATGAATTTTCATATTTTCAATTTATTTTCTTTCAAATTTATGATTTCAATGATTTTAATTCCCCCATATTCCAGTGTAGAAAAGAAAACAATTTCTTGAACAAATGTACTTATGTTTTTAGAAAAGGACGTCGATGATTTTAGCTAAATGTTACTCTTCAAATGCTTATCAGTTCGCGTTGTGATATGAAGAAATGAAACATATTTCATTTATTTATTAAAATATTTAGTTTAAAAGTGATTGGTTATAAATTGCTTTGCGTACATTTTATTTCAAATTAAAGTTCGGAACTTATAATTTTTAACACATCAATGTTCATTTGCACTAATTTTTTTTTTCGGGGAGGAAAGGGGGGGGAGGGGGCAATTGGTGTCAGTCAGCATCTTGAAGGGGGCGATGAGCTCAAAATGGTTGGAAAACACTGGTCTAAAATCTTTCGCGCAGTCTTAAGAAAAGAAAGAAAAGCGCGTCTGGCGTCAAGGTAAGTGAAGAATTGGAGCCACGGGCGCTCATCTGTCGGTGAAGGGATCAGACACCCGATTCCGTTGAAATTTGGTGCTGGTTTTCGTCTAGCGGAGAACGGGGCCAACGCGGCCCCGCGGAGAATCGGAGATTCCGTGATTTTGATATTTCAAAGCTTACGAGTACCGTGGGAAAGTGACTTTTTAGATTTCTGTAGACAGACCAGGGGTGCCCACAGGGGGGGGGGGGGAGGGGGATTTTTTAAAACTAATTTATTAATTCAAATTATTTATTTATTTATTTTTTAAATTTAAATTATTTACTAATCTTTTTTATTTAAATCATTGAATTATTTACTAATCTTTTTTATTTAAATTATAAATTATTCTTTTAAATTTAAATTATTTCTTTATTATTATTATTTATTAATTTATTTTATTTAATTTTTTTTCGTGTGTGTGCTTTGAATGTCTGGAAGGGGAAAAAAGCGATTATATTCTGCGCATAATCAGTACTTTAAAAAAAATTAATATGCAAAAAAATAATAGTTATAATTTTAAAAAACGAATAAATAGTATTTAAAAAATAAATAAATAACATTTAAGAAAATAAATAAATAATATTAAAAAAAATAAAATAAAAAAGAGGGGTGAAAATAAAAATAAAAAAGACAAGAGGGCTGTGAACATTTTTTTTTGGGGGGGGGGGGGGGTTGCGCCATTGAGGTTAGGGGGATTGGCACCCCTGAGATAGACTCCAGTTTTTTCGGAATCCTATTAAAGCCTAAGAAACTTCTCCAAATGCGTATTCAGGGGCGCCCCGAACTAAAATTTTTGGGAGGGGAAAAATTATCAATTTGCCGAATGAAGTTCCAATTTTACCGAATGATGAAATACAAGCATGCACACATGTTGCACATGCATAACATTTGGTGTGAAAAAACATTAGGCATCTTATATAAAACAATAAAAACTAAAAAGAACAAATTATCCCAATGTTGCAATTTATTATCGTCAAATTGCCGCATCGTCAGGAAAATGTGCCGAATAGGGAAATTATTTGGAGGTCACAGTGACCTCCCGTGACCTTCCATCGGGGCGCTCTTGTGCGTATTTTTTGAAGAAAATTGGCTCGTTTAAATTCTCTCAATAAGTGTCGGGGTTTGGGGGCCCTTTGCCTGTCGCTGCAGTGTTGGCCATTCGTCGGAAAACGGACCCTTGTTAAATTTCATTAAAAGTAATAGTTTCAAAGGGTAATGAACAAGATTCTGTTGCTTAACAAATCACAAACGTGTACTTTCTTAAGCATTTTTGGTCATTTCCCCCTAAAATTATTATTTTTTAAAGACACGTGAGATGTCACGTTCGGACAATATGACGTCTTTTTCGTGGAATAGCTCAAAATAAAATACAGTCGAACCCGCTTAATGAAATAGCCATTTTGTTACGAAAAAAATATTCTAATAAGTGGGATAGTCCATTATCCGGGATCAAAATAATGCATTGTAGTGGTTTGGTACATTGAAAATGTGTTATACTAAGCGGGATATTCTTTTAACCGATATTCTAATAATCGGGCTCTTCTGTATTTACCTTGTTCTTAAATTGTTAGGGTATATTTTTCAGTTTTCAATCATTATTGAATATTATAATGAGACCACTTCAAATAAAGCTAGTTTGCCTTAAGACAAAGTAAATCCCCTTGCCCTCTTATCTGGCAATAAATACGTCCAGTGCGAAGCCAAACTTTTCCTTTTCATCATAAAAAGCAGGTTTTTCCATAAAGGACAAAATAACAAGATCTTTCCAGAGCTAAATGAGCCTACTTTCCCCGCATGACTTTTGATTTTCTAGCAGAGATCATTATTTTCTTAATTAGTTCAGGTTTCAACTTATGTCAAACATAGCTTTTTAACATTTGAAACTGATTTCAAACAAAAAAATATGCATCTTTTATGCAAAAAAGGGTAATAATAATACTAATTTTTAAATGTTTCGAATATGTAGTACCAAATTCAGTTTCTGAAACTGTTACGGTTTTTTTTTCAGTAAATTTCAACCATTAATGAATATTCTAATGACAATCCTTTAAATAAAGCTAGTTTGTGCAGCGTGTTAGCATATAGTTTTACGAGACGTAAATTGCATAAAAAAATTAACAAAACACAATTTACAAATAAAGTAATTGAAGAGATACAAACGCAGCTCATACATTAGGTTTTTTCTAAGAACGTTTTTGTCGTTAAAAAAGAAAAAAAGTATTTAAAAAAATTACAAAAGCTTCAAAAAAGAAAAACTTACCAAAATAAAAATTTTGCAAGTTTTTTTACAGTAAAAAAAAATTATATCACCTTGGATTTTCTTTCTTTCTTTTTATTTCGTTGCCAAAACTTAAAAACTAAATAAATAAATAAGCAAATAAACTTTGGAAATAAAATTTAAAAAATAAATGATAATTATTTATAGAAGTAAGTATGAATAAACTACAAATTGTTACCAAAAAAAGCGTCTGCTGTTCTTAAATTTCCTGTTATTTTCCTTCGCAAATAAATAAATAAATAAATAAATTAAATTAAATTCTTCTTTAGGCGTTGTTGTTAAAAGTTTAACCCCTTCCAGGCTCATTTTATTTCGGGATTACGGATCAAAAAATGTCATTTTTTTTATGCTTATTTTCATACATACATATCTTTTTAAACATAATAGCATCATTCGCATGCAACATTTCCTAAAAATAAATGAGTATTTACCTGTAAAGTTGGTTTTCTGTATGGCAGAAATCATTATACTTCGGAGTTGGCGCCTACTCTTATTTTAAATCTACAGCTCAAAACACTGTATAGTGTTTCATGTAGTAGCAATAAAAGTAAATAAAAGCATCCGAAACCATAAAAGGGATATGTGAAATAATTCGGGAAAGACTGGTTGTGCAGTGTTAATTTTCACAGTGCCCGAGCTACACTCGGGATGAGCCAGAATGGTACATTTCGCTTGCTCGAGTCCAGTGGCGTAGCAAGAGCAAAATTAAGACTGGGCGAATAAATTTTGCGAGGCCCCGAGTCCAGTTCATGTTATTCAACTATTCCGTGTTAAAAAAAAATAAATAAATAAAAAAGATAACCTTCTTGTATTCGTTGTCAATCATAAAAATTAAAATATGATACATTAAAAAAATATTTGAGATAAAAAATACAATATAAAATAATTTCATATATTCTGGGATAGTTTGAACTACTTCGAAATGTTTGATATATTTAATTTTTTGTCACAATATTTTGATGAGCTATGAAATAAACTATAACTTATTAAATTGCAAATAAATACTTATTCATTCTAAATTTTATTGATATTACGCTGTAAAATTTCGGCTGTGCATTAAGCCTCGTTTGATATTGACAATTCTTAAAACACGGTTAAAGCAAAAAAATAGTAAACAGAGAAATAAATTAAAATTATAGCCTAAAACAATAAGATTTCATCAAAAAATTTAGTTAAAGATCTTTGTCCAATTTTGTGAATTATTTGCCTAGTCATATTACCATGACAAAAGTTGATAAGATTCAAAGTAAGTTTTAAAAAGAAAAGAAATGAAAAAAAAAAAAGAAAAACGTACCGAAAACGATTATAAGTAAAATATCAGTATATTCTACCAAGTATGAGACAAGAACTACGTATTCGTTTACACAAACTGCGTGATGTAAAATAGTTGTTAGACAAGAATAAAGATGTATACTTTGCTTTATTATGCATAAGACTTTTTCTGATATTAGTGTTTAATTTCTTTTTGGTTATCGCTGACAAATGCTCGAAAGAAACATTGAAAAATTGAAATTTTTGAATTGTGAAGAAAGATAATTCATTCTATGCTAAATTTCATATTTTAAAAATATTTACATTTTACATTGAATTAAATGGCACTAAGTAAAAGAGATCGAGTGTTTTCCTTTCATTTCACTCATTTTCTCTCTCTTTTTCTTCTGCAAGCACGATTTTATGAAAATAGAATTTTCAAGTTCTACTTATTTTCTGGTATTCAAGTAGTTACATAAAATTTAAAATGTATGCCTTAAAAAGCATATAACATTGCATGATTTTGTGATTCCGTACTCAGGGCTCGTACTTAATTTTAAAAACGAAAATAAAGGTGTTTTGGTGGAATTTTGAAGGCAAAATGAGATTTTGAACTACTTTTACCATTTTAAAATTGCTATATCCAAGTCATTTTCCTCTAACACCATTTATTTGTAGAGTCATTCCATAGTGACCAACGTAACATTACGCAAGTGTTAAAAATTAAATGATATATTTGAAAAATGTGTAAAGTTGTCTTTTAAAAACATAAAACACATTTATTAA
The DNA here is from genome assembly GCA_038373865.1 of Uloborus plumipes. Lineage (NCBI taxonomy): Eukaryota > Metazoa > Arthropoda > Arachnida > Araneae > Uloboridae > Uloborus > Uloborus plumipes. Next base: position 28,105 of record JAXGGA010009156.1, on the reverse strand, counting down.
ATCTTATTATTATTTTTTTAACTTCTTATGTTGTATGTTTTTTATTTATTTTTTTATTTATTTATTTATTTATTTATTTATTTATTTTTTGATACTTTTTTCACTTCGGTACTTTTTTCTCTTTGGCTGAGGTTGACATTTCTATCTAATTACCCTGTATGTAAAATCTACATGAGTATTTTTTTTTTATCACTGTAACTAATAAACGAACCCATTTTCACTACTGAGCGTGTGGTGGAGTAAAACAGCTTGAGAAGGAAACTTAAAATTTCTTAGCCCAAACAAATGAACTATCAGACTTGATATTTGGAAAGATGAGGCCATTAAAAAGAAAATTTTCTTCCAACAGATGTTCAAATACAGATTTTTTAACTAGAAAAAAGTTCAAGTAGGAAGCTAAACACTATAATTTACTTATAGCTTTCAAATGCTAATTCTAATCAGCTACTTTTATGAACGAATCATTTTTGGCAACTTATAACCAAAACAAAGGCTCTTCAATTGATTCTTAAGAACCTCTATATTCATCCAAAGACGGTGGTTCTGATGAGACAATGTAGGTCTGCTTCCTGAATTTCAGTACGAAGGTTTTGGTGGTAAATCAAAGTTTTACTTACAATGTGGAAAGTCGAAAATAAGATTTCTTTAATTGGAAAAGTAAGAAAATTGATTTGTCTGGAACAACTGTCACAGAAGAAGAAAATTTAGTCTTAACTGAAAAAATAATTCGTTTTGAAGGATTTAGTTCCAAAATGCATGAGTTTGAAGGGCCCTTTGAAAAAAAAATCTTAAATGAATGAGTATTGGAGGAGTTTTGGCGGAGTGTACGAACACTGACACTTCTAAAATTATAATTTTAGTAACGCAACAAACATGTAGAAGGTTAAGATAAAATCTGGCGCAGCGAGGGAAAGAACATCTCTCAGAGGCCTTGCATTTAACATTATTGGCAAGGACTCTTTTGACCAAAACATTCTTTCAGGCGGTAATTCTGGCAGTGGGTGACATAAACGGAAGCATTCTTTTTGACGATTTTTGTCATAATATTGGAAACATTTAGGGGTCAAAAGTTGAAATTTTTGACGGAGGGCCTGTATTCCCTCTACTCCCACTTTAGACGTGTAAGATGAAAAAAAAGAAAATAACTATAAATAATATTTTTTCTATGATTTTCGTGTTAATTTGGGAAAACTTCAGGTTTAACAGAGTAAGTGCCCAGCAAGTTGAGGGAGGGAGGCACGTGCCTCCCTATAAGCAAGGCCCATAAAAGCAAGGGGCCTAGTCAGTAATCAGGCTCTGTTGACCAGGCCTCTCGGGCCTTTTTTCTTTTTAAATCAGGCCCTGAGTGTAAAAGAAAATGCTTCATTTCGTTTAGTTATAGTTGGTAATTTCTAAAACCAATATATTTGTGTTATCGATTTTAGTCTGTTTTGGGGCCCTCATGCCCCTGTGGCATCGCCTTCGAAAAAAAAAATAGTGACACATTGTCCCCCTCGCCTTGTTAGGGGGCACCAGATGCTCTTTACTTGAATGCAGATAAAAATTCAGCCAAAACTGTGTACAGTAAATAAGAGAGCTCGCCGAAAGTTCGGAAAAGTTCGAAGCAAGGCCTATTTGTTTCTTTTTTAATTTTTGACGAGAAAAAATAGTGTTTTCAACTGTATGATTCGAAAATACTTTGTAAAATTTTGTCTCGGAAAAAATTTCGAATGGAGAAAATTCGGGGCAAAGTGGAGATGCAAGGCCCCAGGAGGCGCGAGGCCCTGGGGCGGTCGCCCGATTCGCCCACCCCTTGCTACGCCTCTGTCTATAGTCAAGAAAGGTTGCAGTCGAGTATAGTAATAATTGACTTCCTTCAAGACAAAAGCTGGGATCTCTGTCCAGCTATTTATATGGTGGAAGAAAATTAAGTGGCCGTTAAACTCCCCTCTCCATTTCTACAATCATTGTGTATTACGTATACTAAGCATAAATAAAATGTCTCAAGCAACTTGATTGATTATGCAAAATAGCCGCAATGTCAGCACACACAAGCACAAATGTTTGTATCAACAAGGGGGGGGGGACATGTGGGGTCGCGGGTTGTTTAGTGGGTTAAAAAGGGGTCGCGACGTGAGAAAAGTGGGGAACCACTGGTCTATTGCTTCTGTTACGTCCTTTGAGCCAACACTTTATGCGAGAGAATATTGAATGAATACGAAATCAAAATATAATTACTTAATACATTCTGGTAACCGATTTTTGGAGTATTTCTGTGAACCATCACTGGCTTTTCATTTGTTCAAGCTGAATTTCCGTCAGAAACGTATCCAAATTCGTATTTGAACACGACTATTTAATGTGTTTATGCGATGGGCTGAACTGAACTAGTATTGTACCAGATACTTACAGTAACATTTCTGCTTAATATCAAAAAGATGACATATATTAAGCACTCATGCTTTGTCAGAAGCGACATTGCTTGATTAGTAGCTTAAAATAAAGACACTCTTGTCACTATTGCGTTAATAACAAGAGTTCAATTGCTCATCCGTTAGATCCGAACTTTCCGGAATCTGAACAGGTTTCAACACCAATTAATTCAAATATCTGAAGCTCCACTGTACCCAATTACCGGGCATCCGTATGAAATGTGCAGAAACACAAATTTATTGAATTCCATAACTATAAGTTGTCTTCGTAACCTGAGCCTGGAATTTGATCAAACTCTGCATGCATATCCTGTTCCTCTGTGTCTATACTGGGACGACTACAAAAAATATCAAAGAGATCCAGAAAATCAGCTTGAATATTTTGTCTTGTTGCGTGAGAACTGAGTTCTAAGAACATTCACGTCAGAGTATAACTTGTTCGGAATTTGACCGCAGGTAATATCAACTAAAAACCTTTTAAAAGGCAATTGAAACCAAACATATAATTTCTTCAGTGCTTTACCCCGTTCAAGATACGAATTCCACCTCAATTAGGTAATGGTGATCTGTTTATAATCATGCGATGCCACTTAAATCTCGGTAGTAAGAAGTAAAGGAATTCAGACTACTTATTTTGATTCTTTAATTTATGGAATTGACGGTTTAAGAAACGTTTATTAACCATCTGTTTCTTGATTTAACTTTTAAATGTAAGAGCTGTATGTTATTAGATTCCAAAAGCAATACCCAAACTAAAGACGTCTTTATTTTTGGTATAACTAAAAACTAATAGCATGATTGACTAGACGGTTAATTTCAATGATTAACTTAAGTATTTGAGTTGAAAATATTCCACTAATTTTATAAGTCTGCGTTTATAAAAGGGTGTGTTGCGACCTATTATGAGTCGCTATACCCACATTAAAGACGTCTTGACTTTTGGTATAAACAAAAAATAACGCTTTATTAGTAGAGAAAGTTTTTTTTTAAAGATAAGCCAAAGTATTTGAGTTGGGAAGATTCCAGTTATCTTATAACTTCGCGTTTAACAAACTGTGGGTCGCGACCCGTCGTCATAAGCCACGTAGTCAAGATACACCAATAAAAAATCTACTTAATTTAGTGTTGGAGAATTATTTTAAAATAACTTTTTGAGTTATTTTTGCAAAATAAAATGCTTTGAAACCAGCAAAGAAACATGTAATACACCGCCAACTCTGCTATTTCCATCCATGGACTGCAGTTTCGTGCTTATTATGCACTCATCAGCATGGAATAGGTAAGTAAACGAGTTGGAGGCAAAAATCCTTTTACAGAGCAATGAGAGCCGAAAAAACCGGTAGCTAATGCGAAATTAGAATACCAGCGAGCGACCGCACTTGGTACGGTACAACTCGGAAATTTTAAGGCAGAGCTCGGGTATAAAGCAGTGAGTAACCGCCTCTAAGCAAGGGCTAAGGCAGGAACATGCAATACACCGCCAACTCTGCTATTTCGATCCATGGACTGCAGTTTCGTGCTTATTATGCACTCATCAGCATCCTGCCTTAGCCCTTGCTTAGGGGCGGTTACTCACTGCTTTAAAGGCAAAGGAAGTTAATTGCCGGATTTGTGTAGGGGCTTGGCTTGACGTTGGAATAGTGTAGATTGCGCAGGATAAAGTTCTTTTCTTGGTGTGTGTGTGTGGGGGGGGGGGGGGGGTATAAAAATTTTTATAATATTTTATTTTTATACTATAACACTATTCAATTTTCCTTCTTTGCTGTGCTTTTGCGACTAGCAAAGTTTTACTAGTAAGGATTCTTTCCTTTTCCATGTTCACCATATCCTCTCGAAAACAATGAAATATTTTTAGATTTAAAATTGCTTTATGACCAGACAAGTTAGTTTTAATATGAGATTGGTAATCAGGGTCAGGGGTTGTTTAAATTTTTAATTTAATCTTAAAACTAGTAAAACGAAGCGGCTCGTTTCCGTCTCAAGGTCACGCGCCATCTCTCCGTGGTCAAGCTTTATTAACTCTTATCCGAAAGGAAATAACTAGCAAATAATGGGTCGGGGTTCACAGGTGTAGTTCGTCTAAACAGTAATTCGTTCAAAGCGTGCTCGAATAAACGAGGTTCGACTGTATTACAAAATACATTGCTTTCTTTTGTGTTCTGTAATTTTGAAAATACATTTCAAATGTGTACATTTGAAGAGTGAAACTTTTCTTAATTATTTCTCTTTGCCCCACATTCTCGTGGAAAAACAAAAATTAGCACAGGTGAAGTGGGGAGTTACTTAAAACTTAACTTAAATTTAAAAAAAGTGGGTAGCAATGTTTAAAAGTTCGGAAATCTCTGTACAAGTACTGTACGAGTAAAAACTTTGCTTGCACTTCTTTTATTGATAACACTTACCGTTAGTTAAAGAGGTGCAAAAAAAAAATGTCCTGTGAATTTGCATTAAATTTTTAGATCAAGTGAGATCGATGGAGGTTTTTAATATCGCATTTTGAGTGATACATTTTAGGTCTGAAGAACTAATTTTCAGCCCTATATGATTTTTTTTCCGATTTTTCAAATATATATATATATATATATATGTATTGATTTTTGACCTTGCATAAGACTTATAGTTAGAATGAATTTTGATATTTCATTTATAATGATGTCCTTAAGATTTGTACTAATTTTCAGTTCTGTGCGAATAATTCACATTTTTCCAGCTTTTTTAAAAAATATATTTTGACCTTTGACCGTGCATAAAATTTTTAGCTCTACAGGGTCCGATAAGTCTCTGTACCAGTTTTCAGCTCTATGCGAATTTTTTCCGACCTCGAATGTCTACTGTGACCGGGTTCTAAAGTGTATATAATTAGAAGTGCGCTTTAAGCGACTGTTACTTGAAGCAATTATTTGCTGACATTACTAATTTTTTTTAACTTGTTTTCTTTTTAAAAAAATATCATTTTCCATCATATTTTATGAAAATTACCCGTTACGTTTTAGAATTATAATTTTACCTTTGCTTGGCATGAAATGAAAGGAGGCACGAAAGTTCTTATTTTATATTAAAATTTTTGACCCCAAAAAGGCAGAAATTTAAAATGCGTATTTAAGATTTTCATAGTATTTTATTTCATAATATGTTTACCAGTCGTAATTGTCATCAAAACAACTTACCATACTTTTGCGAATGTCCTCCCCACTTCGCTGAGAAATGTTAATGATGTTGATTTACCGTAGTTGAAATGTCGCATTATTTCGCAAATTAAAACTTGTCATTAAATGTTCATTGTCCGTAATTTTGTTGAAACTCATTCATAAATTGCTCATAATCAATGTTTTTTTTTTTATTTTTTTATTAAGTCAGCGCAGTTACGTTTCAACACTTACAACAATTTTTCCCTCATTGCAACATTTTTTGGAGATGGCTCAGCATCATTCTTCACCTGAATCATTAGTTTGACCATCTGTCTTTTTCTTATAACAATCTTGCAAGATTCTGATTGTGTTTATGTGGAAATGGAGAAAATTTCGATCAATTTTCATCCATGACGCAAATTCAGTCGATGTCGCATTGGAAGGTCTTTTTTTTTAATCGTATTTGAATGTCCAGGGTTACTTTTTGAGAAAATTTGAGTAGGTAAAGCAGTTTATAATGATTTCTTCAGAAAGCCCGATTCTTAATTCAGAAACTGATAACGTTAAATGACGTAATCATCACATGAAGCATAACCCATGCATAACATGAAGCATTTTAATATACCCAATGAAAGAGAAAATTGAGACCGAGTAGTTATGATTACAATAAGGGGCCATTGATACATAAATCGCGATCTGGTTAAGTGAAGACTACTGTGTGTGTGTGTGTGGGTCATTCCGACGAAAAATGGTACAAATCATGTCCGAGACTTTAGATTTTTTTAAAATCAATTTTACTAACTACCACCCATTAAGTGTAGTTTTTATTGGTTTTCCATTTAATTTTGTGCCATCAAGTATCAATTGATTAGGCATAATCCATTTAGAAATGACACAAAAAAAAATATCTTTGTCAGAAGTAGGAGAAAATGACGTGTCCCAGCTTCAAATTTCTAGACTTTTAAATGTGATTTAAAATTAAACTGAAATGTAACAACAAAATAAATGACACTGCACTGCACAAAAGATGCTTCTGACACCATTTCTGCAGATTATTACGCAAATGAAAAAAATTTCCCCAAAAAACACTATTATTTATCCATGTCCCTAGATTTTCTATGTTTCGAATTGTCCACTCTGTTATATGCCTTTTGGAAATAAAATAAACAATTGCATTCAATCTGATATATTTTTTAAAAAATATAGGTAGTATAACTGCCGTGATTAGCTTGCTACATTGAATTATGTAGTCAACAACCAAGGTGAACCTAATTCTTTCCTTATGAAAGTTAATTTGAACTGTTGGATGTCCACTCTGTTAGAGCCGATTTCATGATGAAAAAAAAATAAATTTTTTCTTGAAATTGCAGACAGACTTACAGTTTTAGGCTTTTATTCCACTTTATGCTTGTTCTGTGATTCTAACTTTTCTTAGTGATTATACAGATATTTTTAAAGGCTTATTTGTCCACTCTGTTAACCAAAGTGATCAAAATATTTGAAATCCATTTTATAATAAGTCATGTACTAGTTATTTACACTTCATTACACACAAATAAATGGAAACTCAATAAAAAAAATATTATTAGTTGGTGGAAATTATTTAAATTGATAATCTTAAGTAAAGAGTTTCAGACATGATTTGTACCATTTTCGTCAGAATGACCCGTGTGTGTGTTTTTTTTTTTCTCTGGACCAAGAGGAAAAAAAAATGCCAGAAGAAAGCACTATAGTTCAAATTTTTTATCACCAGGTGAGTGCTGCTTTGGCTTCCTTAGCAATTGTAATTTTCATCGCCTAGTTGCTGCAATGATTGAGAAAACGATTAAGTATTTAGCTTAAAACAAAAAGAAAAAGTTCTTTTAGTTCAACAACATTTCGTTTAAAAGATCAAAATGCTGTTTTATCCATTAAGTTTGAACTTCACGAATTGAAAATCTTGCATTTTCTTTGTGCCAAAAGTTAGTCATTTTCGTCTTCAATGAGCATATTATTTTGGTGAACCTTACTACATACTACACTGCAAGGTTTCTTGACAAAAACATCGTGACGTCAGCCTGACGTTAGCCTATGAAAAATGAGCTAGATAAAACGTCACAGCCTACTTGGCGAATTAGAGGAGATCGCTGACTGCTTGGGAGCTCTTATTGGCTCCGCCCGTAGGGACGTTTAGTGTCAACTTAAGTTGCTGTCTAGTATAGTAGTACTCATGACCTTTTTTCTTCTTTCCAGCGGACTTTATTTCCCAAGAGCTTTCAAATTATGACCTTATCACACCTACAAAAGTGACCTCTGAAGGATACTTCCTATCTCACGACGTTACGCACTTCACAGAATCTCACAGAGGCAGGGTCCTGCGATCGCTGCAAGAAGACAATGTGCATTTCGAACTTTCAATCGAAGGAGCTAGGACTTTGGTGTCTCTGAGGCCGAACCACAGGTTGGTCGGCCCAGGGATGATTGTTGAGAAGAAGGGTCAAAAGAACCACCTGAAGCCATCTAGTCACAGCCGGCAGCACTGCTTTTTCCATGGGAATGTTGTTGGCGTTGGAAATTACTCTCATGTGGCCCTTTCCACTTGCAACGGGTTGGTGAGTGTTGAATCTTTAAATTTATTTGTATTGGTGAAATTGTATTTTACCCTTTATGTCCCAAATTAATTCAACAATGAATTATTATGTACCGTAAAGTCGGGTTACTTGGACCCACAAGGATTCGACCTAGAGGAGAAACGAGGAACTACGTGCAAGTCTTCAACTAATAAGTACCAAACCTAGATTTTATCATTTTACTGTAATGGGCTCCAGTAACCCCTTAGGGTCGAAGTAACCCGACTTTACGGTATTTATTTGGTTTTTTGTGTTGTAAATACATCAAAAAACATTTTTACCGAGCATAAAAATTTTGAAGTTTTTGGGGGTCTAAGGCCCCCGTACGCCTTAGGGTCCCCAAGAAAACGTTCCGATCGCAGATACCATCTGTCGGCCTCTCAGCGAAGTACAAGCAGTGGTACTCAAATGCTTCAGCATGATAAGCGGGATTTCTGAGTCCCGTTGGGGCATAGAGGGTTAACACTAGATTGCCCAATCAGTAATTTTGACTGCTTGGGCACTTGTAGGTAAAACTAGGATTGCCAGATTTCAAAAATGCTCAGATGCAAATTTCAAAAAAAAAAAAAAAAAAAACTGATCCTCTGTCATACAAACACTTATTATTAAAATGCAAAGCAAATGGTTGTTACACTTGTAGTTACATTCTTGCTTTTATAATTTAAAATTATCTATATATATAAAGATGACGGGCTTTGTACGTTTATAACCGCTGGCCAGAAGCCCCCACAGCACCTACAGACCTGAAACTTGGCACAAAATTCGAACGTACCCCGACCTAGTGCACATTGAAGCCAAAATTCTGAATTTCGAATTAGTTCTTTATTAATTAATTAATTTATGTATATTTCGCCAAAAAAATCTTGGTTTCTGGAACAAATTGGTTTTGCAAAAAATTGCCAACTAAGCGAGATTTTAAAATGTTGCCAAGAGGTCGCCTATTCTAGGATTTTAAATATGTTTTATTCTTTAAAAGCTACTTTTGGTAGAATTACGGTAACCGGGTCACGTTGGCGTCAATCAGCTATGTTGTAGGATTACTAAAACCGAAAAATATTTTTCCGCCTCTAAGAAGGTAGCGGGTCGCCAGAATGAAATATTAACCGCCGAGACCCGGTTACCGCAATTCTATCATACTTTTAATGTTTTCGGTTGTTTAATGCCTTTCTGATTTATTTGGCGATATGTGTAAACTCCAACTTTTACTGGAATTTAAATTGCTGTGAAGTAAATTTGAATAAAAGAAAATAACTATTTTACTCCAGTGTTCGTCGCATTTTTAGTTTATTCAAGGGCCTTTACATTTATTGCACGGGCAGTGCCGTGCGGGTACTGCTAGTTATCAAAAAAGCATTAAGTTTGAAAAAAAAAAATAAAACAATTCGGTCCGAATAAGGCAGAGATCTGGTTCAGCGGGGGTCACATAAACGAGGTGCTACTGAATTCTTGAATTAATGGTATGATTTTGTCCGACTTGTTAATAATGATTGAAATGCCATTTTTATTTCTCTTGTTTTGGAGTTCATGTCTCTCGACACATTTTTACTCAGCAACAAGTAAATGCAGATGTAGGATTAAAATACAGTCAACGCTTGATATAACGACCGTCTCCGTCCTACAGAAAGCGGTCTTTATAACGAGTGGTCGCTATAAGAGGTAGAACATGGAGTATATTGGAATACAGTCGGGAGTTTTCTCACCGGTAGTTATATTAGGATGGTCTTTGTAACGAGTGGTCGTTATAACGAGCGTCGACAGTATAGGAATTCCGCAGTTTTGCTATTAAATGTATTGATTTTGATCGGAAAGCTATTGAGTGAAAAAATCTTTTTCAGATTAATGGATTTGAAGAAACTTAAATGCCGACTATTAGTTGCATTTTTTTCCATTTAATATGACATTTTTATTCTGCCCTGCTAAGTGAAAAAGTCGTACCAACACTGCAGTCGAGCTAAATCGAGAAATTGCTATTTGAAGTTTTGCGCCTTGCATTTGATTCAGATGCTGCTTTTACAAATTCTTATAAAAATATATCCGTTTTCAAACGATGAGAAAACATTGTACTTTGGTAAAATAAGTTACGAAGAACAGCCTGGTGACAATAACTCAATTTTGTTGAAAAGTGCAGTATACGTCTTCTGTGCTTAGCACGGCAGACCCTTCTAATTACCGAAACGTAATATTTCCCATACAGCTCTATTTAAAATACCGAAAAGAATAGTATAATCTTTCAACGTCTCGAATCATTGCCGTTTTTGTTTCTGCAAAACGTATTAACACTTACCAACTCTTACATAGCGATCATTTGTCCTATTCAAACCTTGAATATCAAATAATATAAAGATTAATACCCCACACTACGATTAATATCTGATAAGATACAAAGACTGGGAACTGCTACTTGAGTTTCCTTCGAGTCATTAAGTTTGACTTCTAAATGGTGCTTGAAATTGTAAATCAATCATGAACAGCTGATTGACACAAAGTGATACGAAGCTGTTACCATCCCTTTGAAGCACATTAGTAATACCACGCCTAGGAATACGAAACTCTAATATTATTTACTTGCGGCAAGGACAACCGTTTCTGCGCACCAACTAGGCTCTATATGGAGAGTTGGGGAGGGGGGGGGGGAGTCCATAAATGCCCCATTTATCTAAAGCGATTTTTAATTGCCGCAGCGGAATGCATTCTTAAATGCTTTGAAATGTATGGTATAAAGATGAAGATAATGGACTTGTGGTAATCAAGTAGTTTGTTGTTAAAGATGAAAACATGCTATTGTTCCACTCGGAAGGAAATGATGCGTGTTTGAGTGGCGACAGTAGTTTTCTGTGTGATTCATTGGGAAAGATATTTGAAATGGAAAACGGGTTTTGGTTGGCAATCATTTAGTATTCGACATAGTTGAAGTTATTACTGTTCTTATTGTTCTTGCCGTGTGATATTACACTCACTGCCAAAAGTTGAGCACGGCGAGGTAAAATGCGAAAAAATGGACAAGTACTGCTTTGATTAACAATAAATGCGGCAGGAAAGTAGCAAATATGTTTATGGAATAAACAAAACGCATAATTACATACAGAGATTTAAAAAAAATAGTAATTTTTCTTAAATTATAAGATGACGCCATTTTAGAATCATTTACAAAATGCTGTATAAACTAAACAAACAACAAAAACTGACATTAATAGGGTAGGTGAGCACCCCTCATCTGCATACAAAGCTTGCAGCGTGTCACTATGCTTTTTATGAGATGATCAACCATCGCAGAGTCGAGTAATTGCCATTCCTCCTGTAGAGCAGTTTCCAGCTCTGTGACAGTGACTGTGGATGGAACACGTCTACACACAGCACGGTCAAGGGCATCCCAAAGGTTTTCAATCGGATTAAGGTCAGGCGAGCACGCCGGCCAGTCCATACGAGCAATTCTCTCCCCCTCCAGGTAGTCGTTAACTAGGGCCGCTCTATGTTGACGTGCATTATCATCCATTAAAACGAAAGCAGGACCCACTGCGGCAGCGTACAATCTTACAGTGGGGTCCAGGACTTTATCCCGATACCATATAGCAGTCACAGATCTCTGTCTGTAAATGTGCAGGTCGGTGCGATATCTTAACGAAATCCCTGCCCAGACCATGACACTTCCAACTCGAAATGCGTGATGTTCGACAATGTTTTGGGGCTGATTGGGTGTTCCTTGCTCTCTCCAGATCCTTGAACGCTTGTCATCGGGTTGCAGCGCAAATCTCTACTCATCTGTAAACATAACGTTGCCCCAATCAGACACAGTCCAACTCACATGTTGGCGGCACCACTTTAATCGTAGCCCTCTGGATTGGACAGAGAGCGGAACACAAACCCGTGGTACCCGGGCATACAGGCCATTCAGGTGTAGTCTTCGGCACACAGTAGTGGAAGATATTGTTTTACCAATGGCCACTGCAACCATAGATGTCACGCGGGTAAAGGTCGCTCTTCGGTTCCGCTTGGCTACAACAGCAATATAAAGATCTTCCGAGGGATAAGTAACCCTTGGGAGACCTGTCACAGGTCTTCGGATAACTTTTTGGCACGTTAGGCATTAAAGTTTACAAATACCTTTGTGCTAAAGATGTACAGAAAATAACAACGTTACAATATATCCCTGCTCATTTGTGTATTGTAACGTTGTTATTTTCTGTACGTTAGGAATTGTTTCCACAATCGTGAAGTGACGGAATGATGACCGCCAAAAAAAGGGAAACGTCTGTGATTGATTGTCCTGCTTCAATACGTACAAATACATCGCGCCACCACTCAGAATCTTCCATTCGTCGTCTGGAAGCCATACAAACACGTCTGTGTTGAAAACAAATCGTGGGAAAGTTCTAAACACATTTTATCAGCACTTACATGCAGAGGCGTAGCTAGGGGGGCCAGCGCCCGTGGCGTACTTCGGAAATCGCGCCCCCCTCAGGTTCACGTTGATGGGAGGTCATGGGAGGTCACAGCAGTGACCTCCCAAAACAGTTCCTTATCCAGTAAATTTTGATTGATCGATTGAAAAAAAATTGAGACAACATTACAACTTTGATTTATTTTTTCTTTAAAAAATGTTTTTAATGATGCCCAATCTTAATTCTCATTAGATTGTATGGTATGTGCGCTTACTCGTATTTTAATGTCTGGTACAAAATTGGAATTTTCCCTTTCCTAACAAATTTAATTCAGGGAGCCTCTCCCTCTCCCAATCATTTCACATAAAATCAATAAAACCAATAACACCTGCACTTCGTCGCTAAACTTTTTTTTCTTCATACAGCTTTAATTCAAAATACAATTTGTTTCAAAACGATAGAAAAATATATACAATAAACATAATTTTCACATTTAAAATAAAAATCACAACTTTTGAACATTTCTAGTATAATTAGGAAAGCAAATCAAATATAATTAATCTGAAATTGGCTCAATAAATACGACCCATAATATACTGGGAAAATAAAAGTTCTACATATTTGATACTCTTAGAGTGCGGTTATTTTTACAAATAAGACTTTTAATGCTTTACATTACTTATTATTATGTGAATAAATAATTAACGTAGATAAAACTTCACTCCTATTTCATACATTTCCTTTAGAAAGCTGTGCTTTTTTCTCTCTACAAACAGCGAAAATAAGCAGATACGCAAAACTTCACAATTCAAACTTTAGTAAAGATCTTTCTACTTTGGAAGTTTAACTATCATTTTTAAACTGTAAATGAGCTATTATCTTTTTTTCCATTAAAAAAAATATATATAAGTTAAAAATAATTCATTGACGAATGAAAAAATGCTTAACATTTGTTGTTGTCTTAAATTTTATCAGCAATAACAGAAAAATTTAATCCATTTTTATAAGTGCTATTTTATCATTATACCATATTTTTCACAAAATGGAAATTTAACTGACAGAGAGATCCATAAAGTTTCTTTACAAAGTTTTGCATGAACATAAAGCTTTAAAATTTTGATTTTGTGGAAACATAAAAAAAAGAAACACGATCCTAAATTCTTACCTTTGTATTTAATCTTAAACTGTTAATTTGCTTCAAATTTATGTAAAACAATGCCTGTAATATTGAAAACATCTGCATTTTAACGTAAAATAACCATTTCTCAAGCCAAAAATATTAACTTTTAAAGGCATTTGAATAACTTCTCTTTTTTTAGTTGAATTTGCTGCGCAATTCATTAAAATTCAGCTTTTCTAGCTTTGACTGATGCAAATTCATTTACCAATTCATCTAAGTTTAATTTTTTGACTTCCTCATGCTCGATTGAAATTATTGCAAGGTTTGACAAACGCTCTTGTCCCATTGAGTTTCGCAAATATTTTGTTATTAATTTGAGTTCACTAAAACTTCGTTCACAAGAAGCTACCGCAACAGGGAGGGTTAGATATATCCTAAGCGCAATTTGAATATTTGGATAAATGTCTCCCAGTGAGAACTCTTCTATTTTTTCTAGTAGATCCAGTGGGGTGGCTTTGTCAAGATCCAATAGCTCTTTCGCTTGTAATTTGAAAGTGTCAATTTCATATGAAAGTTCAACAGAGTCAATGTCATTGGAATACTTTACGCTAAAATCAGCAGCATATTGTTTAAGATCCGTCAAAGACTCGTTTTTTAAAGCTGGACCTGTCAAAAAATAGAAATCGTCAGATATTGTAGCCATTGCTTTATATCTTGTTGTGAGTTCCGATAAGATGCGGTCCAAAACTGCATTAACCTTTCTTTTAAACTCGTTGATAGGACTGAGAGAGCACGAATCTTCATCTTCAGCTCCTGCACCTGTGAGTTTTCTAATTGCTATTTTTCTTCTTTTTTTCAGGCAAATGGGCATTAATGCCCATTTCTTTCGCAGTTTCTGTAGCAACAGAAATACGTACCTACATACATTATTTTTTTGCTAGTTTTTGCCAAAGAAAAATTGTTGCCAACTTTAAAGCTATTTTTGTTAGTGTAAAATCCCCCTACAAAACTATGTATCCGAACTGTTTTCAACATGATAACGACAATTTTGCCATTTTTTTGATGTCGTGGAAAAATGATATTTCAGATGTATGGTAATTAATTGATATGATATCGGGGAACAAGCGGCAAGAAAGGAGCGGAAAAGGGCGGTTTGCTTCTTTTGATAGGATAGGCACGGTCAATTTCATGTCAGCCTATTGGCGTCATATAGCTAAATTCTATCCTGTTAAATAGATCTGAGCAGTGTCAATCGGAATGGCATTCCCTGCCACGGGTAAAATTGCTAAAATTGCTATTTTTTTTCTTTTTTCGACACTTGTTTCATTTTGTCCTCTAGCTCTTGTTCTTACGAGTTTTTTTTCTTCAACATTTTTCTACTATTTAAAAAAAAAAAAAAAAAAAAAAAAAAATCGGTCAAAATGCCGCCCCCTGGTTGCTGCGAGCTTTCTATCCTGTTAAATAGATCTGAGCGGTGTATCCGACTGAAATCCGCCAAAACATAACTCCAAGTTCTACGTGATTTGTGGCGCAGTGAGGGGAACTTGCGCTGTGCAGGCCAGTCTGTCCAAGTTTGTATAAGGTTTATCGCTAAAAGAGTTGAGGTAAGACGAAGAAAAGTGAATCGGAATGGCATTCCCTGCCACAGGTAAAATTGTTATTCTTTTTTTTTTTTTCTTTTTTCGACAATTGTTTCATTTTGTCCTCTAGCTCTTGTTCTTACGAGTTTTTTTCTTTAACATTTTTCCACTATTAAAAAAAAAAAAAGGTCAAAATTGCGCCCCCCTGGTTGCTGCGCCCGTGGCAAGAGCCACTCCTGCCAACCCCTAGCTACGCCTCTGCTTACATGTAACTCCTGTAATCCTTCACTGTGCTTCCTTCTTATACGAATGCCTCTTTTGCATATTTCTCGACACGAAGCCGTGATTGACTGTTACTTAACTTATTTGCATACTTCCACAGCTACCTCTGTAGCGAATAGTAGCCTCTCTACTTCAGATTGGCTTTCGTAAATTTACATTTTGCTCTCCGTGCTTAACTTTTGGCAGTGAGTGTAGATGTCTTCTGAACAGTTCATTCTAATGTGGGAAAGTGAGACAATTTTAGCTGGCTAATAATGCTAGATGTGCGGTGAATATTTCCACGTTAGTTTAGGGAAAGAAGCAGGAATCGTACCAAATAGTGGATCGTGTGTTCCGGATCTTCTATGAAGTTCTGATGTTGCTATTTTTCGGCTTTTTAAGGGACACGATTGCCCGAATACTTATCTAAAACAAGACTGAAAGATCCACCGCGTTTTCGCAGACTATGCTATGCGATTCTGGACTCTAAAGGAAAACTTGTCACTTAGGCATATGCTCTGCAATTGAAACACTTAATTGTATTGTTCAGATATGTTAGGACGCTGGAAAGTAAATGGCTATTGATTGGTAAATGATTATAAATGACTAAACTTTGGCATTTGTAAAAATGAATAAAAGTGTAATTTAAAATTTTTCAAATAATACTTGAGCCAGCCACCTAGTCTAGTTGTTAGGGAAATCTGACCGGGATGGGAGAGGCCCCCGGTTTAAATCCCTGCTCGGGCATGGATGTGTTTTCTCTCTCTTTCCTTGCCCCTTCTTTGTGTGAATTTGTTGTGAATGGTTGCCTACTATATAAACGGGTCCCTATGGCATGTGTTTGTGCTGTGGAAGTCGGACTTCACTCCAATTCACGTACAGTTGTAAAAGTGAAGCGGCGCACCCCAAAATTGACAGCCAAGCTGGCACAAGACAACAACAAGAACAACAATAATACTTGACCCTCAGATGGGGGCGAGCAATCGCCTCTATTGTCTTTCCTTTATCCTGTATCTGCGTCTGTTCTTGAGGATGAAAATGAAATGCGAGAGCAAAAGGGATCAAGCAAACAAATTATCTCCTTTTCACCCGTGTCAATATAATAGCCAACTTAAAAACGATCTCTTTCCTCATATCCAGCCTCATCGCTGATATAATGAAATGTTTGCGGGCGGTAGCATCACGAAGAAACGCGCCAGAGCTGCCGTTATTGGCGCCATCATTGGCATGGGGTCCAACAACGGGGTTCTGTCGATTACTCGATGGCGCCCTCCCCCACCGGTAAAGGAGTTTTTTAATTGGAGATAATTCGCAGGGCAGACGGTACGGAATAACGAAAATAGTTTAACCAGGATCCTTTTATTTTTCGTTGGATCGTCAAAACGCAGCGTGAGCTACATTTCTCTACTGGTGTTACGTTGTTGTGAAACGCGTGTAACGCCTCCTGTGTTTTGGAAGTAATTAGAGATATTTTCTCATTAGCAGGAAGCGGTGAACACGAGCTGTTGAGAACACGTGGAATTACAAGAATTGACATAATTCCCGTCAATGTTTTTATCCTAAAAATGAACTTGTAGCCTCTTTTTTTTAAACCTTAAATCCCAGTACTTTAAGCTTTTAACCCTGTTTTAAAAGATATTCATGAATTCAAGTGTCTGAATGACAAAATGCGAATCTTCTAAATAATAATACACATTCTGAAAAGAAAAAGAAAATAACTATTAAAAAATAAACGTTTTAAATTTAGTATGTTTATAAAACAGACTAAAAATGTAAATAATAATTTCTCATTGTGGGGCGCGAAAACGTGGGCCTCAAGCAAAAGTTAATAGTTGCATTAAAAATTTAACTGACAATTTTTCTGTACTGCAAATGATATCAACTGATGTTGTAAGTTTTCTCATCGATTGCTACTCTCTACACCTCTTATGATTTTGTAGAACTTACGCCCCATTATGTGAAATTATTTTTTTTTAATTTCCAGTCCGTTTTAAATACATGCTTAATTTAAATAGAAAACATTTTATTTACATTTTCCATCACTTACATCGAAAAGCTGTCAATCTGTGATTTCCCTTGCATATGAGTGATTCTACAAAAATGGGAATATTTCTAACATGTAGATTTCAAAAAATTAATTTAAAATTAAAAATCTGAAAAAAATCAGCAAAGCACTTGATAAGTTACATAATTAAAGTAGAATATCAGCAGAGCTTAAATGTTTGTATTTTATTGTATTTTTGGATTTTTATTTTTTTGAAGGCATATGTGAATGATAAAAAGGACATGTGAATGACACAATGGGTATATGAATTTAACACAGTAAGTATGTGAATAACACAAGCACAATAGGTATATTAATGAAATTTTTTAACCAGTAAACTGTTAGACATAATTTTTAAACATTGTACTGTCATAGTTTGGCTTTTGATTCATCTACGTGTCTTATATTGGGGCATGTGAATGACAATAGAAAAAGGGCATGTGAATGACAAATCACAAGTAATTGTGTTCTTCAAAAGTCATATCTGAATATTTTTCGGCTTCACTTCGAATTAAAACCCACAAATGTAAGCCTTAGGATTATTCATTATCAAAATTTATTTACATGTACATTTTACATGCATTCTGTGGGGCATGTTAATAACAAAGATAAAAAACACTTGCCTTGAAAGTTGAGTTTAGCTTGCTTTTTATCAAAAAGTAATTGCAGAACAGCAAAATCAATCCTCAGCCAGGAATAACAAAGTTCCATGCTTTATTTTAAGATGTGTTGCCAGATTTTGAAATAAAGCATTTCAGAGAAAAATATCTACACCTTTTAGACATGTGGATGACTGATAATCGCTGGGACAAAGTTTAGATTAACTTTTAGAGATATTATTTTCATATTATTTTGCTTTTTTTGTGATTTACATCTTGCACACATTCATATTTATAAATAAAAAACTCTTGAAAAAAAAATCACTTATTTTTTTTAAATCTATATTCCATTGATTGTGAAAATTGCACCTATGGGACAGGGCATGTGGATGACATTTCAATCGAATATCCTTTTTTTTCAAATGAATAATAATTAAATATTGACATTGTTGATAACAAAAATTATAGAACAAAAGACGCATAAAAATATTCCCAAAATAGTTTTTTATTAAATTAAAAACAAAAAGAGCAATCAGTATGGAACACAAATTTGCCCATTTTTGTAGAATCACCCATATACAAATTGCTGTAATATAAGACTTTTAAATAAATGCAAGTTAAGACACTTAAACATAAGTATTGTTCATTGTTCAACAATGACCATGATCAACAATGAATTTTCAATTGAAGGCTCACCTGCATTTTAACATGAAATAAGTTAAGAGCGAGTATAAGTCACTTTCTAATTGCCTTGGAACATAGTAGTCTGTGGGCCGAAGGCAGAAAAGATGCTTAGAAACATGGTTTCGTTTGCCAACTTCGGGGACTACAAAATGTGATATTTTTCTGAATCCTTAGAGTCTACAGATGAAAAAAACACAATGTTCCCGAAAAAATATTGTCTCATTAGTTTTTTACAGGCCATTAAATATAGATGGCAAAATATGCGAAAATGGAATTCTAGGGGCGGATAATTACGTTAAATATCATATATATGTGTCTGTCTCTACCTATATATTTATATGTACATATAGATGGATATATAGATACTGTTAGATATTCTTTTCGGCGACCTTCCTCGAATTCGCGCATGCGTCAGGTCTCAACCGATTTTATGAAACAGGGGGTGATTGTGATAAGAGAGATAAGGAATGAGAAGGGATTTTTCTTTGTTTTTTTTTTTTTTTTTTGTTTTGTTTTTCGTTACATTCGTATATTTGAGGTGTTGATTTGTGTTGGTGTTTTTTTTTTCTCTTCCTTATCATTTCTATAAAAATAAAATAATATCGGAGTACGTGGAAATGCAGCTATCGTGCATTTTCGTAATCAAGCTGTCTCCCTTTTTAAAATAGAACCATTCAACGTTGCTTGACAAAAATAGAGAACTTTTCCGAAATTTCTTGTTTTTTCACAATATACACCTGGAAAATTATTGAAAATTCGACAAATATGTGTAGAAACACTGTTATACGAAGTTTGTTTAGTTACTAATTAAAACTTAATGAGACAAGGTCTGCTAGGGAACATTGGATTTTTCGATTGAGTACATCACTATTAGTTGATTTCAAGCAAGTTCCCGTAGTCCCTAAAATTGGTAAACGAACTTGAACGATATCGGTGCTTGGCCCACAGACTATAGGTCCTGTCATGATCTTAATGGTTTCATTTAAAATTTTAAATTACATTATTAAAGCACATCATACAATATGCATTACTTTTAAAAGCTCAAAATTGACGGAAAAAGTCACGAATCATATTTGGCGACGATTGACGTCGTTCAAAACTTACTTATTCGTGGTAACAAATCAGTCCCTTATATACAAGGGCGGATCCAGAAATGTTCCAAGGGAGGGGCGATTGAGTTTTTTTTTTTTTTCTTACTTGTCTATTTTTTTCTCCATGCACCCTTGTTAACACATGTTGCTTACAAATGTTTTGGTCTTCCATTTCGAAAAATTTTCAGATCAGAGCTCCGAATCCTCACCCTTTCTCTTAATATCATCAAAAATCAACTAAAACTGCCTTTTTTGAACTTCAAAATCTAAGAACCGCTGTGGAAGAGTCCCTCAAGGGAGGGGCGATCGCCCCCATCGCCCCTCCCTTGTATCCGCCCTTGCTTATATATCATATATGTATTTTCACAAGCTATTTCAAATTTTCCAGGGGAGCGGGGGCAAACACTGCATACACAATGTAAATTGCACCAAAAATGACAAAAACCAAGCCCGCTTACATGTAAATTGATTTTTCAAAGCCGGGAAGGAGAGGAATTGACTCCCCCCTCCCCCAAATGACTGCCTGTGATTTTATAAGTATTGGTTTTCTGAAAAACAGTAATAATTAATTTATGTTCTAGAAATAAAGCAGCAACAAAAAATGTCTAAACTGGTTCTTATATAATCTCTATATCTCCTACACTAACTCCTTTCACGACTGCAAGTTATGTAGCAAAAACAATAAACACTCAAATTTATAAGATTTAATTAAAATTTTGAAAAATCAAACGTTATTCAAAATAGCAGCGTAAAAAACGCAATATTACCGTATTTTTCGCCGTGTAAGACACACCCAATTTTAAATTAAATCCCCCAATTTTAATTAATCTTAAATTTATGCCGTATAAGACGGTGCGTCTTATACGGCAAAAAATACGGTATACAACAAAGTCGTTCCACTAAAAGTTGCTCTTTGTAAAACATCGCCAAAAGGGGATATCAAGCCATAAAATACAGCGACGCGAAACGAAACCGCGCGAACTGGCGCTCTTTGATCAAAAATAAAGAATGAGAATGTCTGAAACGCCTGGCGGATTGATACAATGTTCGATTTTGATTTTATATTGAGTCACACAGCGAAAAAAGTGAGTGGTTCAAAACGTATTAATATATTTTGAAATGTAAAATCGAGTAAAAAAGTAAAATTATGGTTGAAAAACTGTTTATTAAAATTTTAGATTGCAAATATTTTGTGCAATAGCGCCACCTAGGGACAACGTCTCTAGTGAAAGAGTGACCAAGCCAAGGAAAAGAGTTCGTGTTTCAATTACTAATTAAAATTTAATGAGACAAGTTCCGCTTGGGAACATTGGATTTTTCGATTGAGTACATCAATATTAATAGATTTCAAGCAAGTTCTCGTAGTCCCTAAGATTGGTAAACGAACCTGAACGATATTTGCACTTGGCCCACAGACTATTGAACACAATGACGCTAGAGCGAGGCATGTAAATATTGCCAAGTTGACTTTTGCTTTGAATGATGGACTGACGTCAGCAAAGAGGAAGACTAAAATTAGTAGAATCTGTGACCTCTAATAAAGAATCCATAGGGAAGTCGGTTACGTTTGAAGTTTTCCTTTAGAAAGTCTTTGTACGAAATCTTTCGTACAGAATTAACGTCTGGCGGCGCCTCAAAGGGTTTAAATGGAATGTTAATTTGACAGGTTGAGCAAATAAACCTAATGCAACTTCATGAAAACAGGTGGGGAATTTGAAACAAAAAAAAAAAAAAAACAGCTTCAAGATTTTAAAAAGAGGAAGAAAAGCAGTCAAAAATGACTTAACGTAATTTATTTAGTCCTCATAAACTGAAATTGGAACCACGCAGAGAAAAATAATAACAGTAAAAGAGATATCAAAAGATGATTAAAAGGACAACAATCTGGTTCTATTATCCGTGTGGCTAGAAGTTAACGAAATAAGATGATTATAGTAATTAAAATGTTATAATGGGATTCATACACCCATAACCCAATTCCAAGAACCTTTTTTTTAATTGCCTTTTAGAAAACGTCTTTTAAACTAAATTTCATTATTTGGAGACAAACAAATTGAAGCAAAACTATATTAAATATCCTCCATTACAAATCATTTTACATGGGTACAGAAAAGTTTAAAGCAAATTTTCCTTACCTTTAAAAGGAACAAAATGTATTACATATCCCCCCATTACGAATCATTTTAAACAATTGTAACGAACAATTAATTTGCTTACAGTGCAGTATAGTAGCGTAGAACAGATTTAGTTAGTTATTTCAACTTTTTACAGTTGTGTGGGGGAAAAGGAGACAAAAAGAATATACTAAATGAACTTTTTTTTTTACTTTAATGCATACGCACAAACTAGAGTTAAATCTCTGTAGGAACACTTATTTTTTCTGCATCATATAAAATTTGTTCCTATAGTCTGTGGGCCAAGTGCAAATATCGTTCAGGTTCGTTTACCAATCTTAGGGACTACGAGAACTTGCTTGAAATCTATTAATATTGATGTACTCAATCGAAAAATCCAATGTTCCCAAGCGGAACTTGTCTCATTAAATTTTAATTAGTAATTGAAACACGAACTCTTTTCCTTGGCTTGGTCACTCTTTCACTAGAGACGTTGTCCCTAGGTGGCGCTATTGCACAAAATATTTGCAATCTAAAATTTTAATAAACAGTTTTTCAACCATAATTTTACTTTTTTACTCGATTTTACATTTCAAAATATATTAATACGTTTTGAACCACTCACTTTTTTCGCTGTGTGACTTAATATAAAATCAAAATCGAACATTGTATCAATCCGCCAGGCGTTTCAGACATTCTCATTCTTTATTTTTGATCAAAGAGCGCCAGTTCGCGCGGTTTCGTTTCGCGTCGCTGTATTTTATGGCTTGATATCCCCTTTTGGCGATGTTTTACAAAGAGCAACTTTTAGTGGAACGACTTTGTTGTATACCGTATTTTTTGCCGTATAAGACGCACCGTCTTATACGGCATAAATTTAAGATTAATTAAAATTGGGGGATTTAATTTAAAATTGGGTGTGTCTTACACGGCGAAAAATACGGTAATATTGCGTTTTTTACGCTGCTATTTTGAATAACGTTTGATTTTTCAAAATTTTAATTAAATCTTATAAAATTGAGTGTTTATTGTTTTTGCTACATAACTTGCAGTCGTGAAAGGAGTTAGTGTAGGAGATATAGAGATTATATAAGAACCAGTTTAGACATTTTTTGTTGCTGCTTTATTTCTAGAACATAAATTAATTATTACTGTTTTTCAGAAAACCAATACTTATAAAATCACAGGCAGTCATTTGGGGGAGGGGGGAGTCAATTCCTCTCCTTCCCGGCTTTGAAAAATCAATTTACATGTAAGCGGGCTTGGTTTTTGTCATTTTTGGTGCAATTTACATTGTGTATGCAGTGTTTGCCCCCGCTCCCCTGGAAAATTTGAAATAGCTTGTGAAAATACATATATGATATATAAGCAAGGGCGGATACAAGGGAGGGGCGATGGGGGCGATCGCCCCTCCCTTGAGGGACTCTTCCACAGCGGTTCTTAGATTTTGAAGTTCAAAAAAGGCAGTTTTAGTTGATTTTTGATGATATTAAGAGAAAGGGTGAGGATTCGGAGCTCTGATCTGAAAATTTTTCGAAATGGAAGACCAAAACATTTGTAACCAACATGTGTTAACAAGGGTGCATGGAGAAAAAAATAGACAAGTAAGAAAAAAAAAAAAAACTCAATCGCCCCTCCCTTGGAACATTTCTGGATCCGCCCTTGTATATAAGGGACTGATTTGTTACCACGAATAAGTAAGTTTTGAACGACGTCAATCGTCGCCAAATATGATTCGTGACTTTTTCCGTCAATTTTGAGCTTTTAAAAGTAATGCATATTGTATGATGTGCTTTAATAATGTAATTTAAAATTTTAAATGAAACCATTAAGATCATGACAGGACCTATAGTCTGTGGGCCAAGCACCGATATCGTTCAAGTTCGTTTACCAATTTTAGGGACTACGGGAACTTGCTTGAAATCAACTAATAGTGATGTACTCAATCGAAAAATCCAATGTTCCCTAGCAGACCTTGTCTCATTAAGTTTTAATTAGTAACTAAACAAACTTCGTATAACAGTGTTTCTACACATATTTGTCGAATTTTCAATAATTTTCCAGGTGTATATTGTGAAAAAACAAGAAATTTCGGAAAAGTTCTCTATTTTTGTCAAGCAACGTTGAATGGTTCTATTTTAAAAAGGGAGACAGCTTGATTACGAAAATGCACGATAGCTGCATTTCCACGTACTCCGATATTATTTTATTTTTATAGAAATGATAAGGAAGAGAAAAAAAAAACACCAACACAAATCAACACCTCAAATATACGAATGTAACGAAAAACAAAACAAAACAAAAAAAAAAAACAAAGAAAAATCCCTTCTCATTCCTTATCTCTCTTATCACAATCACCCCCTGTTTCATAAAATCGGTTGAGACCTGACGCATGCGCGAATTCGAGGAAGGTCGCCGAAAAGAATATCTAACAGTATCTATATATCCATCTATATGTACATATAAATATATAGGTAGAGACAGACACATATATATGATATTTAACGTAATTATCCGCCCCTAGAATTCCATTTTCGCATATTTTGCCATCTATATTTAATGGCCTGTAAAAAACTAATGAGACAATATTTTTTCGGGAACATTGTGTTTTTTTCATCTGTAGACTCTAAGGATTCAGAAAAATATCACATTTTGTAGTCCCCGAAGTTGGCAAACGAAACCATGTTTCTAAGCATCTTTTCTGCCTTCGGCCCACAGACTACAACTTCCTGGTAACTAATCCGGAATTAGTCATCTCAAATTATTACTGGATGCTGTGATTCTTTTACTTTTCTTGGTTTAAAACGTACTGAAATTAGGTTAATTTACTAAGTAATGTATGGAGGGGGGGGGGAGGCAATCAATACGTTAAATTTTTTGCTTGAGTTGCTGTATATTCGAATAATTGTATCGGGAGTTAGAAAAAGAGTGATTTATCAACCGAAGGAGAAGGGACAGGGCGAGGGATGAGAGAAGGAATTAGAATTAAGAGAAATTTAGGAATATTTGGTTGCGTAATTTAATTATGTTACAGATGCCAATGCAGCTAAAATTTGTTTCCGTTTTTATTATATACCCTATTTATTTTTATAATTTAATGCTACTACTTGATACAATTTTATTTTTGTGGATTTTTTTTTCTACTAATCTCATGCATTTTGTTGGCTATGTCTCAAATTCACCTCCGCCCCCACCCCCCAAAAAAATAAAACCGCAGTACGAAATAATAGACGAATTATTAGAATTGCTTAGGGACCACGAGAGGCCATGTCAGCCTAGTCTGAAACTCGTGGCACGGCTCTTTGAATTGCCCAGTTTAGTGCTGTAAATTTTATTAGTTTATGGAGGAAGGATGGCTCGGAGACTAATTTGACAAGCCTTGGCTCTCGGCGGCCCTGAAAATACTAAACGTTGTAATTGTAAGCGGAAAATTATTTGGATATTTTTCAGTAATCTTAAACATGTCACACAACAGAACAAAACTATTTGCGTCGAAGCTTCCCGACTCCTAGTCATTCATTTTTCTCACTCAGAAATAGTATCCTGGTATCCACATTTCTATTAGTAGGTGCCCCGCGGGATTTATATCCCGAACGAAAGAGAGAAACAGATTGAGAAAGATTTTTGTGGGAACAAGTTTGACCCCGTTGGACTTGATAGGTTTATCGCGTCTTGCCGAATGCATAGACGGCCTGACTCCTTCCCTTTAGAGAACTTCCCTTGCCTGAAAAAAGCTAGCTCTAGCTTTCAAATCCGTTCTCTCCGATGATTTTTTCTTCTCCCTTCTATTTGCTTCTTGCTGCTTTTTTTGGGGAGTATGTTTTTTTTTCCTCTCTACCTCGTAAGTCCAGACCATGTGGGTTTGTTTGTTCGTATGTATGTAATGTATGTAACTCTGAATAAAAGATAAAATTCACGTTCTTTGCAAATATGAAGGTAATATGTTTA
Organism: Uloborus plumipes; assembly: GCA_038373865.1. Lineage (NCBI taxonomy): Eukaryota > Metazoa > Arthropoda > Arachnida > Araneae > Uloboridae > Uloborus > Uloborus plumipes. Next base: position 2,137 of record JAXGGA010009156.1, on the reverse strand, counting down.
ATACTATTATTAATAATACTAAAGGCTAAACTATATTACATGTTGATGTATTATAAGTGCATGTAAAGCTTAGCGGATATTCAATAGTTTTGAAAATCAGAGAGAAAAATCAGAGTATCATTTAAAACTAGCTGCGTAGCCCGGCGTTGCACGGGCTGTAATGTAGTGAAGGCAGTTTGAGAAAACTACTCGCCACCAAGGCGACTCGCCTTTAAAGAAATGAGGAAAGTTTAAACAGTTTACTCGTCGTCAAGACGGCTCGCCTTTACAGTAGCGAGGAAAGTTTCAATTCACTACTCGCCGCCAAGGCGGCTCGCCTTTAAAGTACCAAGGAAAAGTTTAATAAACTACTCCCCGCTAAAGCGGCTCGCTAAAAAGCTTTCCTGCATCAAAGAATCAATCGAATTATTGCACATGCTTCCTCAGAAATAAAGACGATGTCAAGTAGCGCATACTTAGCACTCTCCTTAAATTACAAATAAAATTCCTTTCCAAAAACAATTATTTCCAAACCGGTTTCTTCCGGTAAAATTAATTGCAAAATTCTAAACGAAAAAGTTCTTTTAATATTCGGATCGAAGCCAGAAAAAGTCCCTTCTAAAAACAGCAATTGCAATTTTATTTAAAAACACATTTTCAAAATGGTACCTGAGAAAAAATATGTCATTAATAATTAGAATAAAAACAATTGTTAGAACTTTGTTATAACACGTATTCAAAATGACAATGAAAAAAATAACAGTCTTTCATTTTAAAAAGTTCAACTTAATTAACGTTTTAATTCAAAATCGCAACGGAAAGAAATAAATATCTTGGAATTTTAAATAGTTCAATAATTTAATGAACGTTTTAATTCAAAATGGCAACGGTAAGAAAAAATGTCTTGGAAGTTTAATCATTAATTAGGCTTAATCGCTTTAAATTTGACTACTTATTAATTAAACATTCGCTTTAAATTTGACTACTTATTAATTAAACATTCGCTTTAAATTTGACTACTTATGGATCGCAGCCAGAAAAAGTCCCTTCTAAAAACAGCAATTGCAATTTTATTTAAAAACACATTTTCAAAATGGTACCTGAGAAAAAATATGTCATTAATAATTAGAATAAAAACAATTGTTAGAACTTTGTTATAACACGTATTTAAAATGACAATGGAAAAAAATAACACTCTTTCATTTTAAAAAGTTCAATTTAATTAACGTTTTAATTTAAAATCGCAACGGAAAGAAATAAATATCTTGGAATTTTAAATAGTTCAATAATTTAATGAACGTTTTAATTCAAAATGGCAACGGTAAGAAAAAATGTCTTGGAAGTTTAATCATTAATTAGGCTTAATCGCTTTAAATTTGACTACTTATTAATTAAACATTCGCTTTAAATTTGACTACTTATTAATTAAACATTCGCTTTAAATTTGACTACTTATGGATCGCAGCCAGAAAAAGTCCCTTCTAAAAACAGCAATTGCAATTTTATTTAAAAACACATTTTCAAAATGGTACCTGAGAAAAAATATGTCATTAATAATTAGAATAAAAACAATTGTTAGAACTTTGTTATAACACGTATTTAAAATGACAATGGAAAAAAATAACACTCTTTCATTTTAAAAAGTTCAATTTAATTAACGTTTTAATTTAAAATCGCAACGGAAAGAAATAAATATCTTGGAATTTTAAATAGTTCAATAATTTAATGAACGTTTTAATTCAAAATGGCAACGGTAAGAAAAAATGTCTTGGAAGTTTAATCATTAATTAGGCTTAATCGCTTTAAATTTGACTACTTATTAATTAAACATTCGCTTTAAATTTGACTACTTATTAATTAAACATTCGCTTTAAATTTGACTACTTATGGATCGCAGCCAGAAAAAGTCCCTTCTAAAAACAGCAATTGCAATTTTATTTAAAAACACATTTTCAAAATGGTACCTGAGAAAAAATATGTCATTAATAATTAGAATAAAAACAATTGTTAGAACTTTGTTATAACACGTATTTAAAATGACAATGGAAAAAAATAACACTCTTTCATTTTAAAAAGTTCAATTTAATTAACGTTTTAATTTAAAATCGCAACGGAAAGAAATAAATATCTTGGAATTTTAAATAGTTCAATAATTTAA